>QRFJ01002229.1:0-39071 GCA_006176705.1 Cocos nucifera | reverse complement strand
TTGATTATAGTCAAAATTATAATTTTGCCCCTAGAAGTGTATTACAAGTGTCAGCCAATTCTGGCTTCTAGGGCACATATATCTAACAATCTCCCACTTGTCCTAAAGCCAATTGGCTACAAGTCTAAGTCCCATCTTCTCAAGGTGGGCTTCGATCTTCTGCTGGCCCAACGGCTTTGTAAGTGGGTCTGCCACATTATCTGTGGAGTTGACTCTCTTGACCTCGACGTAACCCTTCTCGAGGTAATCGCGGATGAGGTGGTATCGCCGCTCAATGTGCTTGGATTTCTGGTGAGACCTCGGCTCCTTAGCAAGGGCTATGGCGCCATTGTTGTCGCAGTATAGAGGAATGGCATCTGATGGCATTACTCCAATTTCTGCAGCAAACTTCTTGTACCAGAATGCTTCCTTCGCAGCCTCTGATGCAGCGATATATTCTGCTTCCATGGTGGAATCTGCTATCACAGTTTGCTTGGAACTCTTCCAGCTGACAGCACCACCATTGCACACAAACAGACTCCCAGATGTCGACTTTCGATCATCTATATCGGACATGAAATCCGAGTCTGTGTATCCCTGGACTTGGAGTTCTCCATTACCAAAGACCAACATCATATCCTTAGTTCTTCTCAAGTACTTAAGGATACATTTCACAGAAGTCCAGTGTTCTTCACCTGGATTTGACTGATATCTGCTTGTGACACTCACAGCATGGGCTATATCAGGTCGTGTACATAGCATGGCATACATGAGGCTCCCTATTGCAGAAGCATAAGGGATCTTGCTCATGCGTTCTATTTCCTCAGGTGTGCTAGGGCACATCTTCTTGGAAAGATGAATACCATGTCTGAAGGGTATTAATCCCCTCTTAGAGTTTTCCATACTAAACCTCTTTAGTACTTCCTCTATGTACATCTTCTGTGAAAGTCCTAGCATCCTATTCGGTCTATCCCTATAGACCTTAATTCCTAGAATAAAGGATGCTTCACCTAGGTCTTTCATGGAGAATTCCTTGGACAACCATATTTTGACTGATGTCAACATGGGAATATCATTCCCAATAAGGAGGATGTCATCCACGTACAATACGAGGAAGACAACAGCGCTCCCACTGACCTTTTTGAAAACACATGGTTCCTCTTCATTTTTGATGAAACCAAACTTTTTGATCACATCATTGAAATGAGTGTTCCAGCTCCGAGATGCTTGCTTAAGTCCATATATGGACCTTTGCAGCTTGCAAACCTTGTGATCAGTATCACTGGATGTGAAACCTAGCGGCTGTTCCATATAGATATCTTCCTCAAGATATCCATTTAAGAATGCCGTTTTCACGTCCATTTGCCATATTTCATAATCGAAATAGGCTGCAACGGCAAGCAATGTGCGGATGGATTTTAGCATAGCCACTGGGGAAAAGGTATCCTGATAGTCAATGCCTTCGCGTTGACTATAACCTTTTGCCACTAGTCTAGCCTTGAATGTCTCCACATTCCCATCTGCACCAATCTTTCTCTTGAAGATCCATTTACACCCAATAGGTACTATACCTTCTGGTGGATCTACCAAGGTCCAGACTTGGTTTGAGTGCATCGAGTCAATTTCTGACTGCATTGCCTCTAGCCATTTCTCGGAGTCGATATCTGATATCGCCTCGTTGTAGGTTTTGGGATCATCACCATGAGCACCATTACCTACGAGGAACATTTTCTCTACTTCCTCTGAAATAATACCTAAGTATCTTTCAGGGGGACGGAAAAACTCTTTCCGATCTACGAGGTGGAGGAGGTAGTGTTCTTATTGGCTCAACCTGATTTGGTTCCAATTGGTCCTTAGCTCGTTGTACTTGTGAGACTTTCTCATCAAGCTTAATCTGCTTTCCAATGCCGCTATCTTGAATAAACTATTTTTCAAGAAAGATGGCATGTCGACTCACAATCACATTGTGGTCTTCTGGAATGTAGAAATAGTATCCTAATGACTCTTTAGGATATCCTATGAATCGAGCTCTGAAAGGACCTAAACTCTAACTTGTCCGCTTGTTGTCTTTTGACATGAGCCGGACAACCCCAAATTCTGAGATGACTCAGACTTGGTTTCTTACCGTGCCATATCTCATACGGTGTGGTAGGAACGGTTTTAGAGGGAACCCTATTCAGTAGATAAATTGAAGTTAACAATGAGTGTCCCCAAAGAAAATCAGGGAGGTCTGTGAAGCTCATCATGGATCGAACCATATCCAATAGAGTCCGATTTCTCCATTCTGAAACCCCGTTGAGTTGAGGTGTTCCTGTGGAGTCCATTGAGAGACTATGCCATTTTTCCTTGAGATAGTCTAGGAATTCCGGCTAAGGTATTCACCTCCTCGATCTGATCGAAGAACCTTAATGGGTTTTCCAGTTTGTTTTTCTACTTCATGTCTGAATTCTTTGAACTTTTCAAAAGCTTCAGACTTGTGTCTCATAAGATACACATACCCATACCTAGACAGATCATCGGTAAAGGTAATGAAGTAGACAAAATTGCCTCTAGCCGGCACATCAAATGGGCCGCACACATCAGTATGTACTAGGGCAAGGAGATCTGTGGCCCTCTCCCCATGTCCTAACAAAAGGGAGTTTAGTCATTTTGCCTTGAAGACAAGATTCACAAGTTGGATATGACTCGAAAGTCAATGGACTCAATAGCCCATTTTTCTCCAATTTGTTGATCCTATCTTCTGCTATATGACCTAATCTCAGGTGCCATAGATATCTATCGTTTGGACTATCCCTAGGTCGTTTGGCATTCACGTTTTGCTCGATAGTTAGAACAGGTACATCAATATGTAGCTGATAAAGACCATTAATAAGGAAACCATTTGCAATTTTATTTCTTTCATAAAGAATGTTACAATGGTCCTTAAAGAAGGTAATCACATAGCCTTCTTGTGCTAAGCATGAAACAGAAATCAAATTCCTGCTAGCTGCAGGCACATAATAACAGTCTTTCAAAACTAAGTCTAAACCAGATGGTAATCGAAGAGGGTATGTTCCCACGGCTACTGCAGCAACTCTTGCTCCATTACCGATGCGTAGGATCATGTCTCCATCCCTCAGCCTCCTGCTATCCTCAAGACCCTGCATAGGAAGTGCACAGATGAGCACTAGAACCAGAGTCAAGCACCCAACTGGATGCAGAAGAAACCGTAAGGTTAGACTCAATAACGAGCATACCTCCAGAAGGACCTTCCTTCTTGTTCTTCAGGGTGGCCAGGTAAGTAGGGCAGTTCCGCTTCCAATGGCCGTCGCTGTTGCAATGGAAACACTTTCCTTTGACATCGGCCTTCTTCTTCGGCTCTGCCTTCTTCTTCTTTGATCCTTCCACCTTCTTGCTTTTTCACAGACTTCTTTTTCTTTCCATAAGACTTTCTTTTGGAAGAAGTCCATTCCATAGCAAGAACTGAGCCTTTAGAACCTTTCATAGAAAGCTCAGCGGTGAACCAGCATATTCATTAATTCGGCCAAGGAATTTTGAAGTTTATGCATGTGGTAATTCATGATGAATTGCCCATATGCATCAGTCAAGGATTGCAGAATAATATCATTCTGCAGATCCAAGTCTAACTTCACACCGAGCTTCTCAAGCTCTTCCATGTCCTTGATCATTGCATCAGACAGTGATCTTGGACTGACTGCCCATCACGCATCTTAGCCTTAAAAAGTCATTTCGTGACTTGATATTTGGCTGCGCGACTCTGTTCACCAAACATCTCCTGCAGGTGAGCCAACATTTGGCGAGCAGTCCCGATATCTTCATGTTGGCGCTGGAGCTCATCAGACATCGAGCCCAACATGTAATATCTGGCCTTATTATCTTCGTCTATCCATTTTTCCAGAGACGCTCTCTGTTCAGTGGATGGACGGGCTGGTAAGGTGGGAGGGTCCTGGTCCAATACATGGGTTAACTTCTCGAAACCCAAAATTATTTTGTAGTTCCTGAGCCAATCTTTATAATTGGGTCCGGTCAGTCTATGTGTGTCCAGGATACGTGCCAATGGGTTGGACGCAGACATTTTTCCTGTAGAGAGTCAAAGATTCTAGTTAGATACTGTAATTATGACTTGACCAATTTATTTAGAAATTTTATTTTTAAACAAATTAGCTCCCACTATTTTCTCGGATCCCTACACTCCCTCTGTAGAGATGCAAAAATCTCCATGATTAATGATTTCTAGTGGGTGGTGCGGTCTCACCAACTGACTCATCACCTCACCTAACAGTTATTGGTGATGGGTTAGCCAATGAGTGAACAACTCTTGTTCAATGATTCTCTAATCATGGTGCACCCAAACTTGGTCTCTAATTCATGAATCTCACCGTATCCAGAATATTGATCCACTCCTTAGTTAAGTCAGACCCACCATTTGCATAGACTGGGTTCCTAATTGAGTCTCTCACCGTATCCAAAATATTGAGCCCAACTCATCCTCCAGCCCATAGCATCCAATGCCTAATAGACATGGTTGCATCTTTTCCGGTGCAACTGAGCCACTGTATCCAGCCGAGAACAATCAACCCCGGGAAGGGCCCGCACATCTACAATGGTGGAAGACCTCAGACTTAATCTTTTCTTAGGGAGAATTGATTCAGGTCTCATTAAACTAGACTTGTCATTAGTCATAACAATTATGACTAACCTAGTGGCATGGGTTAGCTCGGATTATTGACCACCTCAGATCAGAACTGTGTCAACAGATATGGCCAGGTAAGTGAGACCGGTGGAAGGAATATGCCATTAACTCGTACAAGAATGCGCATTCAGGTCGAGTAGCTTCCAATTAAAAATCCAGTCGGTCGTATGTGCCAAACTTACCTTAGACACCAAATTGTTGAGTCAGAACCAATTGGGTTAGCCTACAATCCAGACTCTAACCTCTGAGCCTAATTAGGTCTTGCTTGATCGTGACTCGATCTTGACCCAGACTTAATCCTATTAGGCTGGTCAATTTAAGCATTGTTGATCCCATCTAACCAACTCTTGATTCGGTTTGATCAACCGCTTAGACCTAATTGAGCTACCCAAGCCCGAACCCAGTATTATGAATATGTCTTAGATCTGAAAATTCTCAATTTTAGACCTAATTAATATTTCCATAATCTTAATTCTTAATTAAGTAGGGTTCATAAATAAAATATGCACAATAAATCCTAGGGTTTCAGGATCTAGGGTTTTGCAGAAAGTAAGTTTTGGGTTTCTGATTAAGGACGAACACGCAGCACCCCTACACATCATAAGAACACCCCATCGAATGGAAAGAGAGGGCCTTTAAACCCTTCTTCATTCTTATGACCGGACGGCCAAGAGGAACGCCTTAATCAGGAACATGTAATACTACAAAACAGTTTTAGATCTATATCATATATCTCATATACAAATTAGATCTAATCATGGCATATTTTGCATACATCTCATGTATCAAATCATGCATATTTTTAGATCTAAATTATCTCATAATAATCTAAAAAATTAGATTTAAATTGATCTAATCAAAATAAATTCTAATCTAGACAACTTATGTAGAACTATTCTACAACTAGTCTAGACATGCATCAATCATATCTCATATGATGTTTAAAATTAAATAATTTTTATTTGCTATTTTTTAGATGTTATTATAATAATTATAATATCAAAAAATAGTAAATAAATAGATCTAAAATATGATTTAATCAAATTAAATCAAAACATGCAAGACTATTCTATAGAACTATTCTATTTTAGAACTAGTCATGCATATTTTCTAATCTTAGATCCAAATCATTTAATTTTAATTTTTTTGATTTTAGATCTGATCACATCTCATGTGACATCTAAAATCACTTATTTTTTAATTAAAATAAATTTAAAATCAGATCTAAATACTTTAGAACCTTGGCTCTGATACCAGTTGAAGAAAAATCCTGATTTTCCGGATCAGGTTCGTTTAGATCTGATCGGATCAAGAGATATATTTTAAAATTTTTTCTCTTTGATCTAAATTAAATCTTAGATATTTTTGATCTGATTATTATTATTATTTTAATAATTAAAATAAAATATAAATAAAATAAATCAGATTTAATTTACCTTGATGTAGGGTAATCCTATTACCCGTTGATGATCCTGTAAGCAGCGGAAGGTTCTGGATCTAGCCACGCAAGCGCCTGGCCTCTACCGGTATCCACTCAGGCTTGGATCTAGGAGATCCTCTTCTTCTCTATCACATCTCCAAAAATTAGATCTGGATCTGATCTGGAGGATCTTCAAAACTCTTTTGAAGATCAGCAGTCGTCCTTTGCAGCAGCGCAGCCTTCTAGCTTTTGATCGCCTTTCTCTTGATCTGATTGCACCAACCAAGATCCAAAACTACTTTTGGACATGGAGAGGAGAGGGAGAAGATGACTATGGCATGGAGGAGGAGGAGAGGCAGCCTTGGGGCATGGGAATTATATTCATTTCTTTGAGTTGGGCGCAGGGTCTTATTTATAGACTATGCGTGATCCAACTCCTCTTCTTCCCAACCAATCACAACCCTTTGTGAAATCAGATCTAAATCTGATTGGTGGGAATAGAGTCCCCTGGATTCCTCCTTAGAGGGCACCTAAGACCAGTCAAAGTTGGTTCTTAGGAGAACTCTAATTGGAATCCAAAAAGGAGATGGAGTCCTTGTCCAACAAGGGACTCCTAGGGCGCCTTGGCGTGCGCCCTCCTCCTTGCCAGGTTCTGGCAGGGGGACAAGGCCCCCACCAGCTCTCCAATAGGTGCATGACATGTGGTCAAAAGTCAAAGTATCAATGGTCAACATTTGACCAGTCAAAGGTAGACTTTTGACCAAAGTCAAAGGAACAAGAAATGGCAGGTGACCAAAAATGGCAGGTAATGTCTTACAAAATAAGACAACCTTTTCTGACTTGGACAACCTCCAGTCAGACCATATGAAGGCCTCTGATTGAGCACAAACTCCTTTGGCTCAGTCAGGACAACTTATTTATGATAGTAAAAGAAGAACGTTAGGTTCAATCGAGTGCTAGCACGATTTTCCTTGAACCTAATT
The DNA here is from genome assembly GCA_006176705.1 of Cocos nucifera. NCBI lineage: Eukaryota > Viridiplantae > Streptophyta > Magnoliopsida > Arecales > Arecaceae > Cocos > Cocos nucifera. Next base: position 31,996 of record QRFJ01002229.1, on the reverse strand, counting down.
GAATCTCATTCAGATCAATTGAACTAGATCAGTTCAATTGATGATCACCAGATTCAAACCCTTGTTTGTGTGACCCAGTTAGGTTCAGTTCTGTATGGTAATGGGATATGTCATGATCTCTATCATCGACATCATCGAAACTCCTTTCGATGGATCAGAACTCTTCTGATTCGAACAGCTAGAATGATCGATCATCTAAATCATTCTAATTGCTCCCAAAATCCACCAGTGACACCTAGCAGTATATGGTGGCAACCCATCAGAGCTGAATGCGAACCTCTTGGTGCAGCTACCTGTGTGATTAAGTTCTTCTATCTTGAGCCCCGATCAGATTAGGGTTAAGGTGAACTCGTCAAACCCTAGTCTCTGTCATATGATGTAATCATTCGATTCGAGTCCAATGTGAAAATCTAAATAGAAACTCTTTCTATTATTTCACTCTGCCATGGCCATGGGCTTCTGGACTTGATTCTCATGATCATCATAGGGCTGCTCCTCTACCACCGAGGTAGATAGATTCCATCTTGATGCAATCCAGTTCCTACAATGAACATGCTATAGCCAACATACACCTCAGGGTTCCATATGGCTAGGAGACCGAGTAATGGTGTAGTCAAACTATAACACCCTCAAGGTGAACTGCCGATGCATCTCAGGTCAAAGAACCAGACACACTACTGCAGCATCGAGTCAGTCATTGACGAGAAGGTAGACTTCCTAATGACTACTCGAGGTGGTCACGCTCAGTGCCCTCGTTCTCTAACGAGTACCTGTACTCTCGCTCCAGTGTCTCCACACCGTAGACTCAAGACTCATCTACTAAAGAGAAGTAATTGTACACCAACCTTTCGGATCAATCACCATCCTCGTGATGATCCTATGGTCGAGAGTATTTTATGAGTTAATAATGATTAATCATGTCTTAAATTTTCGACTATTGAAAATATGAATTATCATTACCATTAACTCAAAAGATGTATCACAGATACTAAATACACATATTTGATAGAAAATAATCTATTTTATTGATTACAGTCAAAATTATAATTTTACCCTTAGAAGTGTCTTACAAGTGTCAGCCAATTCTGGCTTCTAGGACATATATATCTAACAATTTTAACTATGGTCAACATGAAAATATCAATCCCAATAAGAAGAATATCATCCACGTACAGTACGAGGAAGATAATAGCGCTCCCACTGACCTTTTCAAAAACACATGGTTCCTCATTTTTGATGAAACCAAATAATTTGATCATATCACTAAAATGAGTATTTCAGCTTCGAAATGCTTGCTTAAGTCCGTATATGGATCTTTGCAGCTTGCATACTTTATAATCAGCATCATTGTATGTGAAACCTAGCGGCTATTTCATATAGATATCTTCCTCAAGGTATTCATTTAAGAACATCGTTTTCACATCCATTTGCTATATTTCATAATCAAAGTAGGCTGGAACAACAAGTAATGTTTGGATAGATTTTAGCATGGCTACTGGTGAAAAGGTATCCTGATAGTCAATGCCTTCGCGCTGACTATAACCTTTGGTCACTAATCTTGCTTTGAATGTTTCCACATTTCCATCTGCACCAATCTTTCTCTTGTAGATCCATTTACACCCAATAGGTACTATACCTTCTGGTGGATCTACCAAGGTCCAGACTTGGTTTGAGTGCATCGAGTTAATTTCTGACTTCATTGCCTCTAACCATTTCTCAGAGTCGATATCTGATATCGCCTCATTGTAGGTTTTGGGATCATCACCATGAGCACCATTACCTATGAGGAACATTTTCTCTACTTCCTCTGAAATAATACCTAAGTATCTCTTCAGGGGGATGGAAAACTCTTTTCCGATCTACGAGGTGGAGGAGGTAGTGATTGTATTGGCTCAACCTGATTTGGTTCCATTGGTCCTTAGCTCGTTGCTCTTGTGAGACTTTCTCATCAAGCTTGAATCTGCTTTCCAATGCCGCTATCTTGAATAAACTATTTTTCAAGAAAGATGGCATGTCGACTCACAATCACATTGTGGTCTTCTGGAATGTAGAAATAGTATCCTAATGACTCTTTAGGATATCCTATGAATCGAGCTCTAAAGGACCTAAACTCTAACTTGTCCGCTTGTTGTCTTTTGACATGAGCCGGACAACCCCAAATTCTGAGATGACTCAGACTTGGTTTCTTACCATGCCATATCTCATACGGTGTGGTAGGAATGGTTTTAGAGGGAAAACCCTATTCAGTAATATATTGAAGTTAACAGACTATGTCCCCAAAGAAAATCAGGAAGGTCTGTGAAGCTCATCATGGATCGGAACCATATCCAATAGAGTCCGATTTCTCCATTCTGAAACTCCCGTTGAGTTGAGGTGTTCCTGTGGAGTCCATTGAGAGACTATGCCATTTTCCTTGAGATAGTCTAGGAATTCCCGGCTAAGGTATTCACCTCCTCGATCTGATCGAAGAACCTTAATGGGTTTTTCAGTTTGCTTTTTCTACTTCATGTCTGAATTCTTTGAACTTTTCAAAAGCTTCAGACTTGTGTCTCATAAGATACACATGTACCCATACCTAGATAGATCATCGATAAAGGTTAATGAAGTAGACAAAATTGCCTCTAGTCCGGCACATCAAATGGGCCGCACACATCAGTATGTACTAGGGCAAGAAGATCCATGTGGCCCTTTCCCCATGTCCTAACAAAAGGGAGTTTAGTCATTTTGCCATTGAAGACAAGATTCACAAGTTGGATATGACTCGAAAGTCAATGGACTCAATAGCCCATTTTTCTTCCAATTTGTTAATCCTATCTTCTGCTATATGACCTAATCTCAGGTGCCATAGATATCTATCATTTGGACTATCCCTAGGTCATTTTACGGCATTCACATTTTGCTCGATATTAAAGGCAGATACATCAATATTTGACTGGTAGAGACCGTTAATGAGAAAATCAATTGCAATTTTATTTCTTTCATAAAGAATATTACAATAGTCCTTAAGAAAACTAATTACATAGCCTTCTTGTGCTAAATATAAAATAGAAATCGAATTCCTGCTAGTGATAGGCACATAATAGCAATCCTGAAGTACTAAATCTAAGCCAGACGGTAGTCGAAAAGGGTAGGTTCCCATGGCCACAACAGTAACCCTTGCTCCATTTTCGACGTGTAGGATCATTTCACCATCCCTCAGCCTCCTGCTATTCTCAAGATCCTACATGAAATTATACAAATGAGTACTAGAACCAGAGTCAAGCATCCAATTGGATGCAGAAGAAATCATAAGGTTAGATTCAATAATGAGCATACCTCCAGAAGGACCTGTCTCCTTCTTATTCTTTAGGGTTGCCAGATATGTAGGGTAGTTTTACTTCCAATGGCCGTCAGTATTACAATGGAAATGCTTTCTTTTGTCAATGGCTTTATTCTTCACCTCTGCCTTCCTTTTCTTTCCACCTTCCATCTACTGCCTTTTCACAAACTTCTTCTTCTTTTTAAAAAACTTTCTCTTGGAAGAAGTACATTCCATAGTAAGTACTGAGCCTCTAGAATCTTTCATAGAAAGCTCAATAGTAACCAGCATAATCATAAGCTTGGCCAGAGTATTCTGAAGTTTATGCATATGGTAGTTCATGATAAACTACCCATACACATTAGTCAAGGATTGCTGAATTATATCATTCTGCAGATCCTGGTCTAACTTTACTCCAAACTTCTTAAGCTCTTTCAAGCCCTTGATCATCATCAGATAATGATCTTGGACTAACTGTCCATCATGCATTTTATCCTTAAATAGTCATTTAGTGACAGATATTTGGCTACACGACTCTGTTCACCAAACAACTCTTGTAGGTGAGCCAACATTTAGTGGATAGTCTTGATATCTTTATGTTGGTGCTAAAGCTCATCAGACATTGAGCCCAACATGTAGTATCTAACCTTGTTATCTTCATCCGTCCATCTATCAAGAGATGCTCTCTATTCAGCGGATGGACAAGCTAGTAGGTGGAGGGATCCTAGTCCAATACATGAGTTAACATCTCAAAACCCAAAATGATTTTGAAGTTTCAGAGCCAATCCTTATAATTGGGTTCGGTCAGTCTATGGATGTCCAGGATACGGGATAGTGGGTTGGATGCAGATATTTTTCTTTTTCATGTAGAGAGTCAAAGTTTTTAGTTAGATTTTATAATTAAGACTTGATTAATTTATTTAAAAATTTAATTTTTAAATAAATTAACTTTCACTATTTTCTTGAATCCCTACACTGCCTCTATAGAGATGTGAAAATCTTCATGATTTTTGATTTCTAGTGGGTGGTGAAGTCGTACCAACTGGCTCATCACCTCACCTAATAGTTATTGGTGATGGGTTAGCCAATGAGTGGCAACTCTTATCCAATGATTCTCTAATCATGGTGCACCCAAGCTTGATCTCTAATTTATGAATCTCATCGTACCCAAAATATTGATCCACTCCTTAGTTAAGTCAGACCCACCATTTGCACAGATTGGATTCCTAATTGGGTCTCTAACCATATCCAAAATATTGAGCCCAATTCATCCTCCAGCCTATAGCATCCAATGCCTAATAGACATGGTTGCGTCTTCTCGATGCAACTGAACCACTGTGACTAGCCAAGAACAATCAACCCTGAAAAGGGCCCGCACATCTACAATGGTGGAAGACCTTAGACTTAATCTTTTTTTAGGGAGATTTGATTTAGGTCTCTTTAAACTTGACTTGACATAGCTATAACCATTATGACTAACCTAGTGGCATGGGTTAGCTCGGATTATTAGCCACCTTAGATCAGAACTGAGTCGATAAATATGGCTAGGTAAGTGAGACTAGTGGAAAGGATATGCCATTAACTTGACAAAAATGCATTTGAGTTGAGTAGCTCTCAATTAAAAATCAGTTGGTCATATCTGCCAAACTTACCTTAGACACCAAATTATTAAGCCAAAATCAATCGAGTTAGCCTACAATCCAAACTCTAACCACTGAGCCTAATTAGGTCTTAACTTGATCGATCACTCATGTGACTCGACCTTGACCTAGACTTAATCCTATTAGGCTGGTCAATTTAAGCACTCTTGATCCCATCTAACCAACTCTTGATTCGGTTTGATCAACTGCTAGATCTAATTGAGCTACCCAAGCCCGAACCCAATTTTATGAATATGTCTTAGATCTAAAAATTCTTAATTTTAGATCTAATTTATTTTATAATCTTAATTTTTAATTAAGTTTAGGGTTTATAAATAAAATATGTAAATAAAATCCTAGGGTTTCAGGATCTAGAATTTTGCAAAAAATAAGTTTTTGATTTTTGATTAAGGACGAACATGCAGCACCCTTACACACCATATGAACTCTCCATCGAATGAAAAGAGAGGGCCTTTAAACCCTACTTCATTCTTATGATCGGACGGCCAAGGGGAATGCCTTAACCAAAAACATGATAAATCTACAAAACTAGTTAGATCTATATATATATTGCATTTAAAAAAATTGATCCAACTTAAAAACATGTTTTGCATACATCTCATGTATTATATCATGCATATTTTCAAATCTAAATTATCTCATAAATATCTAAAAAATAAAATTTAAATTTGATCATATCAAATTAAATTTATTCAAGATAATTTTATAGAACTATTCTACAACTAGTCTAAACATGCATCTATTATATCTTATATGAAAAATTAAATAAATTTATTTTTTTATTTTTTAGATCTAATTATAATATTTATAATATCAAAAAATAGTAAATAAATAGATTAAAAAAATAATTAATTAAATTAAAATTATGATCATCCTAGACTACACATAGAATAATTCTATTCCTAGTCTAGTCATGCATCTCATACAACCTAGATCTAGATTATTTAATTTTATTTTTTTCTAATTTTAGATCTAATCATATTTTATGGGATATCTAAAATCATCTAATTATAAAATTAAAATTAAAATAAAATTAGATCTAATGAATTTTGGAACTTGGTTCTGATACCAGTTGAAGGAAAAAACCCTATTTTCTCGATGCAGGTTCATTCAAATCTGATTGGATCAAGAGAGATATTTCAAAAACTTTTCTCTAAGATCCTAATCAGATCTAAAACTCTTCAGATATAATCTTATTAATCTAATAAAAAATAAAATAAAATTAAATCTAATTTAATCATACCCTTGTTATGGGTAATCCTATTATCCTATGATGATCCCGATGTTTATCTGAAGTTCTGGATGTAGCCATGCAAGCTCATGACCTCTATCGATATCCACTTAGACAGAATCTAGAGATCTTCTTCTTCTCAATCTATCCTCCAAAAATTAGATCTAGATTTGATCTTGAAGGTCTTCAAAATGGCTTTTGAGGATCAGCTGTTGTCTCTTGTAGCAGTGCTGCTTTCGTCCTTTTCTATCGCCTTTCACTTGCTTGGATCGCACCTAACTCGTGCCCAAAGCCTCTTGGACATGGAGAGGAGAGATAGGACTAGAGGGTGGCATGGAGAAAGAGGGAGAAGAGCTTTATGGCATGGGCTAAAGCAGAGCTCTCTTAATCTAGGCGCAAATAGGGTTTTTATAGACCCTGCTGCACCATGCAGTGCCACATCATTCTGGCCAATCATGGCCTTTTGTGCAATTAGATCTAAATTTGATTAATGGGATGATATCATCTAATCTAATCAGATTAAAGTCTCTTAAAACTCTCCTTAGATGATGTCAAGACTGGTCAAACAGGACTCCTTGGTGCCATCTAGGTTGATACCCTAAAGCAATTGGAGTCCCATTTGTATGGGACTCCAATCCTTATCCACATGGGGTGCATGCCTCCCTAGACATGCACCCTTTATCTGTCTACCTTGTAGTAGGAGGATATGGGTCAAAGTTCTCTCCTATAGGTGCATAACACATGGGCAGATGTCTAAATGTCAAAGGTCAACATTTGACCAAAGTCTAATGACAAGATTTAGCAGATGACGAAAAATGGTAGGTATTGTCTCAAATTTATCTCATAAATTAAGACAACCATTTTCTGACTTGGACAAGCTTCAGTCAGACCAAATAAAGATTTTTGTGTGAGCTCAAATATATTTGGCTCAGTCGAGATAAGCTTTAATGATTGTTAAAGGAGAACATTAGACTTAATCGTGTGCTAGCATGATTTTCTTGAACCTGATTGAATCTTATTCAAATCAATTGAATTGGATTAGTCCAATTGATCATATCCAGATCCAAACCATTATTTGTGTGACCTAGTTAAGTTCAGTTCTGTATGGTAATGAGATATATTGCGATATCTATGATTGACATCATCGAAACACCTTCTGATGGATCATAATTTTTTTGATTCTAACAACTAGTATGATCGATCATCCAAATCATTCTAATTGCTCTCAAAATCTACCAGTGACACCTAGCAGCATATGGTGGCAACCCATCAGAGCTGAAAGTGATCCTCTCGGTGTAGTTACTTGTGTAATTAAGTTCCTCTATCTTGAGCCCCGATTGGATTAGGGTTAAGATGATCTTATCAAAATCAAATATCTGTCATATAAATTAATCATTCGATTCAAGTCCAATATGAAAACTCTAATAGAAATTCTTTCTATTATTTTGCTCTACCATGGCCATGGGCTTATAGACTTGATTCTCATGATTATCATAGGGCTGCTCCTCATCTATCGAGGTAGATAGATCTCCTATTGGTGCAATCCAGTTCCTACAATGAACATGCTATAGCCAACATACACCTCAGGGTTTAGAATGGCTAGGAGATCAAGTCATGGTGTAGTCAAACTATAACACCCTCAAGGTGAACTATCGATGCACCTTAGGACATAGAACCAGATACACCACTACAGCTTCGAGCCAGTCATCGACGAGAAGGTAGACTTTCTCATGACTGCTCGAGGTGGTCATGCAAAGTGCCGTCATTCTCTAACGAATACCTATACTCTTGCTTCAGTGTCTCTACACCATAGACTCAAGACTCATCTATCCTAAAGAAGCGATCGTACACCAACCTTCTGGATCAATCACCATCCTCATGATGATCCTATGGTCGGAAGCATTTTATGAGTTAATAATGAAAATTCATATCTTAAATTTTTAACTCTTGAAAATATGAACTATCATTACCATTAACTCAAGGGATGTATCAGAGACACTTTCAAATACACACTATGATAGAAAATAACTCAATTTATTATTTATAGTCAAAATTATAATTTTATCTTTAGAAATGTATTACAACTGTCAGCCAATTTAGCTTCTAGGGTACACATATCTAATAATTAATTCATCTCTTCCATTGCGTAGCTTTGAAAGAGTTTCAAAATCTAACCCTAAAATCCTAGATCAATTTTCTTCAATTGGTATCAGAAATTTGTTGTATATTACATGATTTATGATGCATGTATAGATTACTTTTAGATTAGATCTGAATTATAATCTTGAAAGGAATATGCTCTCTGCCAATCGAAATTTGTATTTAGATGGGCTATTCTTTTATCTTCCAAAACTCATGTAATGACATTTTCAAAAAAATAAAGGCATTTATTTCATCATATGCTGCATCTTAATTATCTATTAAGATTATGATGAAATCCATAAATTAGGGCTATGATTTTAGGATTATGATGAGATCATACCAGTAAGACCTAAAACCTTAAAACCCTAATTTTAAATATTCCTAATTGATGGAACATTGAGTTGGGGATCCATGTTTTCGATAGTTAAGACTGGCACATCCTATGTATGCTCAATGGAGAGGGTGATTGATCTCACAATCACTTGTGTATGATACTAATACAAAGATGTGGGCGCTCATTAGAAAATGAGTTCAATTAATTAATTCAACTCGAGAACATCTAATGGAGTCTTATCTACATGTCCCGTACATGTCAATAGATGGTTCTCATAGTAGGGGTCGTGCATATAATCCTTTGACCTGAGACTACCATTGAACCTTATATGTATAAATCCATATTTTGGTTCATACTTATTCATGACTCAGTCATATACGGGGTGATCTGGATATGGTGGATTACATATGAAGGTTGTGAGTAGGTCAACATGGAATCAATCACTCCTAGTAAGAGGAGATCGTATCCTACCTGCTTCAATCAAATGATGATTCAGGATGTCTTTGATCAAAGAATGATGAAAATTAGAAATAACTTCTAATATTTCATTAATCGAATCATTATCATAAGATTGAGAGACATATAAATATTATATTGGGTTTGACATATTTTCATACCTAGAGTCATATTCGGGATGTAGGATGATCAAAGGATCTTGTTGCATGGTAACTTTTCACTGAAGAATATTTTTGGTATTTCTATTAAAATTTCATATCTTTTAGGTAGACATAATATATTGCTAGATGTAAATCTTGTCTTATCAGTTTGATCGAACTAAAGAGTTTAATTTGATCATTAATTATAAAGTGTTCTAATTGGTCGAATCGGATTAGCTAGTTTTGACCTAAATCGGTTTAGTTAAGTTCTAACCATATTAGGTCAAATCATATCCAGATCCACTGCTAGCAAGATATAGAACCCAATAGGTCACACACAAATAGAATTGATCAAGGGTCTAATAGGATTAGATCAAGTTTGCAAGTTGAACATGCTAGCACATGTTGCAAACCCTAGCACCTAGATTCAAATCGGATTCGAATCGAGTTTCGATTTGGGCTAATTTAGATCCGATTTATGCCAAATCAGATTTGATCTTGAATTAGGTGAAGACTAGGCCTATTGGGCTTGCTACTGGGTTCCTTATATCTGAGTACCACATGCCACAGACTCTCTCTCTTAGTGTATGGGAATTGTTTTGTGCGCTAGGTTTCCTAGGTGCATAAAATTGGTTGGTGCCATATATTTTGTTTCCTTATCCTATTTTTGTTCATGTAAATATTCCTTAGGGGTGTGGACTTTAGATGGAGGCATAGAAGAGTCCTTCTGCAAGTTAAAAAATAACATTATCTAATTGATATTTGGATAAATGTGGAGTCCTTGCCGCCCCCCTTGTTGGAGCCTCTTGGAGAGTCCATGGCGCCTAAGTCTTTGACTTTTCTACCTCATCTTCATGCCATAGTTTAGATGGGGCATCCCATTTTTTGGCCATTGGATGGCCTACATCTCTGATCCAATCCCTTGATTAAAGGTGCCACTTGAATGAATTTTTGTGACTCATCGTAGAAACTACGTAGAATAAGTTCAAGGAGTCCTTCTGCCTTAAGACACCTCTTTGACTAAGTCTACATAATTTTAAATGGTGCAAAATTTAGATGGGCATGAGATTGGCTGATGGGGCATGAGATGAGTATGAGGAGAGGGTGTGAGAAATTGAAGTGGTACCCCAACATACATTATAAATAGGGGTGCGCACTAAGAGTCCCTTGCATTAGAAACTCCTCCCTTCTTTCTTACAAGAGGTTCCTTTGTCCAATATTCTTTATTCCCTTTCTCTTATCTAGACAAGATCCTAATTTAAAGATAAGAATTCTTCTAATAAGACAAAAAGATTAGGAATAAAAATTAAGGAGACAAGGAGCAAGAAAGGAAGGCAAGGAAAGGCTAGGAGGGTGACATTAAAGGCTAAGGAAGGTTATGCCCAAATAATTAAAGTTCTTATCATAAGAATTTTAATTAAATTACTTTAGAGCTGCTGCTGTCTTGATCAAGTCTCCGTGTGGATCAATATTAGAGGGTGAACACGTGGACACTTGGTGGAACCCCTGATGGACTGCTACCGACGATCAGGATCAAGTTAGGATTTAGCGATCAAAGGTATGTTCCAATACCCTCATTTATGTTATAATTGCTTACTATATGATTTAAATTCTAATAAGATGGTCCTAGGATTTGAATTTGGTTTTATAATTTCATAATATTTGCTTTGAAATTCATGCTTTCGCCCGGTACACCAAACCCTAAAGTGGTATCAAAGCAAGCCTTATTAGGTGAAATCCTATGTTGCTATGTTTATATAATAATGGCAAATTGTAAATATGATATGATCATATTTAATTTATTTAGCATGTTGTTTATATGATGTGATCATATTTATTTAATCTTAATTAGATTATGATGTATATATCATTCTGTATGGTTGCCCTGACATAGTGGTAAGCGTTCACTATGTAATGATGGTTGTCCTAGAATGATTACACATGTTGATATGTTTGTTATATATCATGGTTGATATATTCATATATTTAGTATGAATTAAATTAGAATGTGCATAGAGACTAATTAAAGCCCTCTATAAAATTATATTAAGTTGTAGTGTAATTAACCGATAATAGAATCAGTCTAGATGTCTAATTGATCAATCGGTGTCTAAAAAAGTAGTTCATGATTGGTAAAGAGAATGTGGTTTCTAATTGATTCCGTTGCCTGACCTAGTCAATTTATTGGTATCTAAGAAAAGAAACAGGGGACCTCCACCTCTCTCTCACTTACCTAGCTGATTAGATTAATTTAATTCTAGATTGGGATGCTTAGTGTTATATTCACTACATTAAGGCCTTCCTTCATGCTAGATCATTATTATATCACGAACCATATTAGGTTTGTTGTGTAACCATAAGATCTATTATGGGAACTGATGTAATATTAATCTGATGCATTGAGATGCTTACAACATTTTGGGTATACTGCTTTGTTGTGCAACCATAAGAGCAGTTATATTCCATTTAGACTGTATAGAAGTGAAACGTCCTACTTAACTAAAACATTATAGTTTGTTGTGCAAACACAAGGCTATTAATGTTTTAGAAGCCAGGGTTATATTGAGAATTGCATGAGATGCAATTGGAAAGAGTTTCCTACCTTTGAACTTATAAAAGATTTGTTGTACAACCATAAGACTTTTTATAAGGAATTAAGATCTCAATCATACTAAGAAAACCAATTAGATTTTCTCGATTATCATATTGGAGGGTTATGATTTTCAATAAAATAATGGAAGATAATTAAATTAAAGTTCTAATTTAATTATGTATGTCATCATGAGTTGTTTGCTTGTGTAATATTTTTAATTATGTAGATTAAAATGGCTTCTTCACTTTCACTGCATTCAATTTTGGATTCAAATAAGTTGATCGATCCTAATTATGTAGACTAGTTGAGAAACCTTAAAATTGTACTCAATCAGGAGAATCTCTCTTATATCCTCAAAACCCCTGATCCTAAGAAATTAGGGGAAGATGCCATAGATGAAGAAAAAGCCGCACATAAGTTGAAAAATAATTCACTAACTGTCAAATGCATCATACTGGCCTCCATGTGTAATGAATTACAGAGGCAGCATGATGGCATGGATACTCAATCCATATTACTTAATCTAAAAGAGCTTTATGGAGAGTATAGTAGGACTCCTAGATATGAGATATCTAAGCAGTTATTCCATGCTAGGATGATAGAGGGATCATCCATACAAAATCATGTTCTGATGGTAATTAACCTAATCACTCGATTAAGTCAATTAGATTTTATCATGGATGGAGAGTTGAGTCAGGATTTGATCCTGCAATGACTTCCAAAATCATTTTCTCAATTTGTTATGAACTATCACATGAACAAACTGAATACTACCCTACCTGAGTTGTTAAATATATTAAAAATAGTAGAGAGCCATGTCAAGATGGATAAGGCTCCTCTTCTTCTTGTAGATAGGATCTCCAAGAAGAAGGTAGGTAAAAAGGGTTCAAAGAGGGGGTTGAACCCTAAAGGTGGCATAAATAAGAGGAAGAAGGAGATGAAGACCTCTGGTCAGATGACCTATTTTCACTATACCAAAGTAGGTCATTGGAAGAGGAATTGCAAGACTTATCTTGCAACTATGAAGACTAGTGCAAATGTTGCACCAAAAGGTATGTATGAGATACATATAATATTGTCATTAAATTCTTCCATTTCAAACTCTTGGGTATTAGATAACCGCTATAGTTTTCATATATGAAAATCTTTGCAGGGGCTACAAAAAATTAAGAGTTTGAAGAAAGATGACTTCGAGCTCTATGGTGCTGGAGGAGAGTCCATCCAAGCGAAAGCTGTAGGGATAAATATATTGAAGTTACCTTCAGAGAAGATTTTAGAGCTGATAAATTGTTATTATATGCCTAAGATCATTAGAAATATTATATCTATACCCTTGTTACCAAAATAAGGTTATAGTCTTGATGTAACGAGCAATAGTTGCTCGATTAAATATTCTAATGAAATAATATATTTTGGCATTTTTTACAATTGCTTGTTAACTCTATGTTTGGATGATAATATTTTTTATGTTGATGAAAGTAGAAAATGTAAGAGAGAAGACATAAATAATACTTTACTATAGCATTGTCAGCTTGGTCATATTAGTGAGACTAGGATTAACAAGTTATATAAGGAAAAGTTCTTTGAACCTTATGATTATGAATCATTAGGAACTTGTGAATCATGTCTCATGGGTAAAATGACCAAGACTTCAATTAGTAGACATGAAGAAAGGATAAGTGAGTTATTAGGACTTGTACATTCAGATGTATGTGATCCTATGACAACTCAGGCTAGAGGAGGATACTCTTATTTTATAACATTCGTTAATGATTTATCTAGATTTGGATATGTGTATATTATGAAACATAAATTCAAAGCCTTTGATAAATTTAAAGAGTATCAAAGTATGGTCGAGAAACAAACTGGAAAGAGTATAAAAATCCTTCGATCTAATCGAAGAGGAGAATACTTATTTAGTGAAGTTCTAGACTATCTAAAAGTAAAGGGCATTCTCTCTAAATGGATCTCTCCTTATACACCGTAATTAAATGATGCAGCGGAAAGGAGGAATCATACATTATTAGATATGGTACGATCCATGATGTGCTTCACAGAATTACCTATTTTCTTTTGGGGTCATGCCCTAGAGACCACAGTGTACGTCTTGAATAGAGTTCCTTCTAAGTTTGTATCTAGCACTCCATATGAGATAAGGAGAGGTAAGAAATCTAATGTTAAGTATCTTAAGATATGGGGTTGTCTAGCATATGAAAAAAAAATTTTGGATATAAGCTAGATGCTAGATCAGACAGATATCTATTTGTCGGATATCCTAGAGATAGTATGGGATATCTATTCTACCATCCTATTGAACAAAAGGTGTTTGTAAGTAGGCATGCCACTTTCATAGAAAAAAAGTTCATCCTAGAGAAAGGTAGTAGGAGAAATATTGAACTTAGTGAAGTTCAAAAAAAAATAAATATACATTTCTCAACCAAATAATCACATAAATAGGAAAGAACCGGAATACACAACTTCTATCCATAGATCTGATAGAGTGCGATATGCACCTATGAGGTACGGATTCATTATTGAGAATAATGAAGCCCAAGTCATTAAGAATGATGAACCTCTGACCTATATGGAAGCAATCATGAGTATTGACTCTGATAAATGGCTGGCTGCCATGCAATCCAAAATGGACTCCATGAACACCAACAAAGTATGGACTTTGGTGGATGCACCAGAGGGTGTAAAACCTATTGGATGTAAATGGGTCTTTAAGAAAAAGATTGGAGTAGATGGTAAAGTTGAAACCTATAAAGGTAGATTGGTAGCTATGGGTTTCAGGCAAAAATAGGGGATTGATTATGATGAAACATTTTTACCTGTTGCTATGCTCAAATATATTTGGATTATGCTTGCCATGGCTATATACCATGATTATGAAATATGGCAAATGGATGTGAAAGCCGCCTTCCTTAATGGTTTCTAGAGGAGGAGGTCTACATGTCACAATTAGAGAAATTTGTCTCAAATGAGAGATCAAATCAAGTATGCAAGCTTAAAAGTTCTATTTATGGATTAAAGCAAGCATCAAGGAGTTGGAACATCTATTTTGATGTTATAGTCAAAGAGTTTGGCTTCATCTAGAATGTGGATGAACCATGTGTGTACAAGAAGACTAGTGGGAGTGCCATAGTCTTCTTAGTTCTATATGTAGATGACATACTCCTCATTGGGAATGATATCCCAATGTTACAATTGATCAAGTTATGGCTATCAAATAAGTTTTTCATGAAAGACTTTGGAGAAGCATCTTATATACTTGATATAAAGATCTATAGAGATAAATCTAAGTGGATGATAGGCTTGTCCCAGTCTAGGTACATTGACTTAATATTGAAAAGGTTCAGTATGGATGTGAGTAAAAGAGGTTACTTATGAAGAAAAATCATATTTTCTACCATAGGATCATGCAGATCTGATCAGATCTAAGATGAATTTTTTTTAAAAAAATTTTCTATGATCTAATTAGATCTAAGAGTTCTCAGATCTGATTGAGGTGGTCTGATGTTAAAACAAAAATTAAATCTAAAATATAAAACATCTAACGTACCTGATTGGATAATCTGATTATCCTACGATGATCTTGATCTATTCTGAGGTTCTAGAAGAAGCCATGCATGCGCCTGGCCTCTACTGGTATGCACTCTGGTAGGATTTGGACATCTTCTCTTTGCAAATTTCTTCTCCAAAGATCAAATTTGAATCTGATCTAAAAAATATTCAAAAGAATTTCTGAAGGCAGTGTGTCCATCTCACGAAGACCATCATGTAGATGCTAAATCTTAGAGAAAAAACCTTGGACCTTCTTTTCTAATTTATGCCTAACTTTTTAGGCTTGTAGAAGAGAGGAAGAGAGAGGATAAAGAAGGTGTGGGATATTAGGGATGGCATTCTTTGGGCATGGAAAATTATTTCTTGCATTGAATGTTCTTTGGCATGAGAAAGATTTTAATATCTAACACCACTTAGAGTCCTAATTTGACAAAATGACCAATTTATTTTAATCATTGGGACTCTAGGACTTATTCTGCTTATTGAGAACTAGATCCTATCTAGTTTTTACATCAAAAATCTATCAAAAAGGGGGTGGCATGAGTAGATAAGGAAGAGTCCACTGCACTTAGGAATCTTCTCTTAAGAGTTTGATCCAAATCAAACTCTATCATAACTCAGTCTAGGGACCTCCAAAAATTATAAAATTTGGTACACCCAATACAAAACTCATGCCCTATGATCTATCCAAAAATTAAAGTAAAATAATTTTCAAAGAAGTTTCTAGAATCCTTTGATCAGGTAACCCTCAATTCTCTCAAGTAGGTCAACTTTTGACCCTAGTCCAATTGCACTATGAATGAATTTAATTTCTACAATCAATCTAACCTAGATAGATTCTAGTCAGATAAAAATAAATCCATTCAAGATATAGAAATAATTCAAATCAAATTCAACTTGGTTGTGATGAATCAGAAAGATTAGAGAAGGAGAAAGTCAGGCTCAATCATATGCTAGCACGATTACCTTGAACCTAATTGGATCTAATCCAAATCAATTAAAATGGGTTAGCTCAATTGATGACACCCAAACCCAAACCCTTGTTTGTGTGATCTAGTTAGGTTCGACTCCATATGATAATGAGATATGTCATGATCTCCATCATGGACATCATTAAAATACCTTTGATGGACTAGAACTTTTTTATTCATACAATTAGAATGATCGATCATCAAAATTATTCTAATTGCTCCCAAAATTGACCAGTGACACCTAGTAGTATATGGTGGTAATCCATCAAAATTGAAAATGAATCTCTCAGTGTAGCTACCTGTGTGATTGGGTTCCTCTATCTTGAGCCCCAATAGGATTAGGATTAAGGTGAACTCATCAAACCCAATATCCATCATATAAATTAATCATTCGATTCGAGTCCAATGTGAAATCCTAATAGAAACTCTTTTTATCATCTTCATTCTGCCATGGCCATAGGCTTATGGACTCGATTGTCATGATCATCATAGGGCTACTCCTCTACTACCGAGGTAGATAGATCCCCTATTGGTACAGTCCAATTTCTATAATGAACGTGCTATAGCCAACATACATCTTGAGGTTCCGAATGGCTAGAAGATCGAGTTATGGTATAGTCAAACTATAACACCCTCAAGGTGAATTGCCTAATGCACCTCAGGTCAAAGAACTAGACACACTACTATAGCATAGAGCCAATCATCGACGAGTAGATAAACTTCCTTATGACTGCTCGAGGTGGTCACGCTTAGTTTTCTCATTCTCTAACGAGTACCTATACTCTCACTTTGGTGTCTATATACCATAGACTCAAGACTCATCTATCCTAAGAAAATGATCGCACACCAACCTTCCGGATCGATCATCATCCTCGTGATGATCCTACAGTCAGGAGCAGTTTATGAGTTAACTATGAAAATTCATTTCTTAAATTTTCAACTCTTGAGAATATGAATTGTCATTACCATTAACTCAAAGGATGTAATACAAACATTTTAAATATGCACTATAATAGAAAATAATCCTTTCAAAATTATAAAATTACCCTTAGAGGTATATTACAAGCGCTAGCCAATCTAGCTTTTAGGGCACACATCTAACGAACTCCCACTTAACCTAAAGCCAATTGACTACAAATCTAAGTCCCATCTTCTCAAGGTAGGCTTCGATCTTCTGCTGGCCCAATGGCTTCGTAAGTGGGTCTACCGCATTGTCTGCGGAGTCGACTCTCTTGACCTTGATGTAACCTTTCTTCAGGTAATTACGGATGAGGTGGAATCGCTACTCGATGTGCTTGAATTTTTGGTGAGACCTCAGCTCCTTGGCTAGAGCTATGGTGCTATTATTGTCACAGTATAGAGGAATGACATTCGATGGCATCACTCCAAGCTCTGCAGCAAACTTTTTATACCAGAATGCCTCCTTCACAGCTTTCGACATAGCGATGTACTCTGCTTTCATGATAGAATATGCTATCACTATCTATTTAGAATTCTTCCAGCTGACAGCACCACCATTGTACACAAACAGACTTTCAGATGTCGACTTTCAATCATCTATATCAAACATGAAGCCTGAGTCTGTATAACCTTGGATCTGGAGCTCTCCATTACCAAAAATCAACAACATATCCTTAGTCCTTCTCAAGTACTTAAGGATACATTTCATAAAAGTCCAGTACTCTTCACCTAGATTCGATTGATACCTGCTCATGACACTCACAGCATGAGCGATATCAGGTTGTGTACATAGCATGACGTACATGAGGCTCCCTATTACTGAAGCATAAGGGATTTTGCTTATGTGTTGAATCTTCTCAGGCGTGTTGGGACACATCTTCTTGGAGAAATGAATGCCATATTTGAAGGTTACCAATGCCCGCTTGGAGTTTTCCATGCTAAACCTCTTTAGCACCTCCTCTATACACATCTTCTGTGAGAGACCCAGCATTCTATTCAGTCTATCCCGATAGACCTTAATTTTTAGAATAAAGGATGCCTCTCCTAGGTCTTTCATTGAGAATTCTTTAGACAACCATATTTTGACTGTAGTTAACATAGGAATATCATTTCCAATAAGAAGGATGTCATTCATGTAAAGTACGAGAAAAACAACAGTGCTCCCACTGACATTTTTGAACACACACAATTCCTCCTCATTCTTGATGAATCTAAATGATTTGATTATGTCATTGAAATGAGCATTCCAGCTCCGAGATGCTTTCTTAAGTCCATATATGGATCTTTGTAGCTTACAGACCTTGTGATCAGCATCACTAGATGTGAAACCTAGCGGCTATTCCATATAGATATCTTTCTTAAGATATCCATTTAAGAATGCCATTTTTACATCCATTTGCCATATTTCGTAATCAAAATAGGCTGCAACAGCAAGCAATGTACGGTTGGATTTAAGCATAGCTACTAGCGAGAAGGTATCCGATAGTCAATGCCTTCGCGCTGACTATACCCTTTCGCCACTAACCTAGTCTTGAGTGTCTCCACATTTTCATCTGTACCTATCTTTCTCTTGTAGATCCATTTACACCCAATAGGTACTGTACCTTCAGGTGGATCTACCAAGGTCTAGACTTGATTCGAGCTCATTGAGTCAATCTTTGACTTCATTGCCTCTAACCATTTTTTGGAGTCGATATCTAATATCACCTCATCATAGGTTTTGAAATCATCACCATGAACCCCATTTTTTGTAAGGAATATTTTCTCAACATCCTCTGAAATAGTACCTAAGTACCTTTCAGGAGGATGAAAAATTCTATCTGATGTACGAGGTCAAGGAGGTAGTGTTTGGACTGGCTCAATCTAATTGGGTTCCATAGGGTCCTTAGCTCGTTGCTCTTGGGAGACTTTTTCCTCGAGTCCAATATTTCTTTCAATGCCACCATCTTGAACAAACTATTTTTCAAGAAAGATGGCATGTCGACTCACCATCATATTATGAATTTTTGAAATATGGAAATAATATCCTAATGCCTCTTTAGGATATCCTATGAACTAAGCTCTAAATGACCAACACTATAACTTATCCACCTGTTGTCTCTTGACATGAGCCAGACAACCCCAAATTCTGAGATGACTCAGAGTTGGTTTCTTACCATGCCATATCTCATACGGTGTGGTAGGAACGATTTTAGAGAGAACCCTATTCAGTAGATATATTGCAGTCATAAGACTATATCCTCAAAGAAACTCAAGAAGGTCTATGAAGCTCGTCATGGATTGGATAATATCTAATTTGAGAGACTATGCCATGTTCCTTAAGATGGTCTAGGATTTTCTGACTAAGGTGTTCACCTTCTCGATCTGATCGAAGAACCTTAATAAATTTTTCTATTTATTTTTCTACTTCGAGTCTGAATTTCTTAAACTTTTCAAAGGCTTCAGACTTGTATCACATCAAGTATAAATACCCATACCGAGATAAATCATCAGTAAAGGTGATAAAGTAGACATAGTTTCCTCTAGTCGGTACATCAAATGGGCCACACACATCAGTATGTACTAGGGCAAATTGGTCTGTGGCCCTTACCCCATGTATTACAAAAGGAAGATTGATCATTTTGCTTTAAAGGCATGATTCATAAATTGGATATGACTTGAAAGTCAATGGACTCAATAGCCCAGATTTTTTCAATTTGTTAATCCTATCTTCTACTATATGATCTAGCCTAAGGTGCCATAGATAGCTATCATTTAGACTATCCCAAGGTCGCTTTGATCCTATGGCATTCAAGTTTTGCTCAATATTAAGAACAGAAACATCAATATGTAATTGATAGAGATCATTTATAAGGAAACCAGTTGCAATTTTATTTCTTTTATAAAGAATATTACAATGATCCTTAAGAAAACTAATTACATAGCCTTTCTATGCTAAAAATAAAATAGAAATTAAATTTCTATTTACTGTAGATACATAAAAATAGTCTCTAAGAATTAAATCTAATCCTGATGGTAATCGTAGAGGATAGGTTTCCACGACCATAGCAGTAACTCTTGTTTCGTTCCTGGAGCATAGGATCATCTCACCATCCCTCAGCCTCCTGCTCTCCTCAAGATCCTGCATGGAAGTGCACAAATGAGTACTAGAACTAGAGTCAAGCACCCAACTTGATGCAGAAGAAATCGTAAGGTTAGATTCTATAATGAGCATACCTCAAGAAGGACCTGCCTCATTCTTGTTCTTCAGACTGGCCAAGTACAAAGGATAGTTCCGCTTCCAATGGCCATTAGTATTATAATAAAAATATTTTTTTTTATCATCGGTCTACTTCTTTGGCTCTGCCTTATTCTTCTTCCCATTTTTCATCTTCTGCTTCTTCGCAGTTTTCTTCTTCTTTCCAAAAGACTTTCTCTTGAAAGAAGTCCACTCCACAGCAAGCATTGAGCCTTTAGAATCTTTCATAGAAAGCTCAGTAGTAACCAGCATGTTCATAAGTTCAGCCAAGGTATTCCAAAATTTATGCATATGATAGTTCATGATGAACTTGAAGGAAAAACCTAGTTTTTCGGATCAGGATCGTTTAGATCTAGATTGGATCAAGAGAGATATTTCAAAAAAAAAATTTTAAATCTAGATTAGATCTGAGATATTTTAGATTTAATTTTATAGATCTAATAAAATAAAATAAAAATAAATTAAAATAAATTTAATTTATATCTTATTATTGGATAATCAGATTATCCTATGATGATTCTGCTGATTGCCTGAGGTTATGGATCTGGCCACGCAAGTGCCTGACCTTTACTAGGATCCACTCAGACTGGATCCGAAGATCTTCTCCTTCTTTATCACTTCTCCAAATATCAGATCTGAATCTGATTTGGAGGACCTTCAAAACTCCAAATATCAGATCTGGATCTGCAAATCAGCACTACTGCTGATTTGCAGTAGTGCTGCCTTCTTCCTTTTTCGTCATCTTTCTCTTGCTTGGATTGCACCAAACTGGAGCCCAAATCTCCTTGGGCATGGAGAGGAGAGAGGGGACCAGAAGATGGTGTGAAGGAGGGAGAGGGGCAGCCTTGTGGCATGGGCTATTGGAGAGATTCTACAAAGCTACGCACAGACAGGGTCTTATTTATAGACCTATGCTGTGCCATTCCAGTCCTCTTCATCCCAACCAATCACAACCTTTGTGAAATCAGATCTAAATCTGATTGGTGGGAATGACATCACCTGATCCAATTAGATAAGAGCCCCTCTCCAACACCCTTAGGTGGTGCCAAGATTGGTCAAAGTAGAGTCCCTTGGTGTCACTCTAATTTGAATCCAAGAAAGCAACCTGGAGTCCCATCTGTCCATGGGACTCCTAGGCGTCCCTATCCTTGGGCACACGCCTCCCGAGGAATGCACCCCCTCCTTGCCAGGTTCTAGTAAGGGGACAAGCCCCCACCAGCTCTCCAATAGGTGCATGACACATGGGTCAAATGTCAAAGTATCAAAGGTCAACGTTTGACCAAAGTCAAAGGTAAGAATTAGGCAGGTGACCAAAAATGGCAGGTTGTCTTAATTTATCTTAAAATTAAGACAACCTTTTCTGACCTTGGACAAGCTCCAGTCAGACCAAGTGAAGGCCTCTGATTGAGCACAAACTCTCCTTTGGCTCAGTCAGACAACTTTTAATGATAGTAAAAGAAGAACGTTAGGTTCAATCGAGTGCTAGCACGATTTCCTTGAACCTAATTGAATCTCATTCAGATCAATTGAACTGGATCAGTTCAATTGATGATCACCAGATTCAAACCCTTATTTGTGTGACCCAGTTAGGTTCAGTTCTGTATGGTAATGGGATATGTCATGATCTCTATCATCGACATCATCGAAACTCCTTTCGATGGATCAGAACTCTTCTGATTCGAACAGCTAGAATGATCGATCATCTAAATCATTCTAATTGCTCCCAAAATCCACCAGTGACACCTAGCAGTATATGGTGGCAACCCATCAGAGCTGAATGCGAACCTCTTGGTGCAGCTACCTGTGTGATTAAGTTCTTCTATCTTGAGCCCCGATCAGATTAGGGTTAAGGTGAACTCGTCAAACCCTAGTTTCTGTCATATGATGTAATCATTCGATTCAAGTCCGAATGTGAAAACCTAAATAGAAACTCTTTCTATTATTTCACTCTACCATGGCCATGGGCTTCTGGACTTGATTCTCATGATCATCATAGGGCTGCTCCTCTACCACCGAGGTAGATAGATTCCATCTTGATGCAATCCAGTTCCTACAATGAACATGCTATAGCCAACATACACCTCAGGGTTCCATATGGCTAGGAGACCGAGTAATGGTGTAGTCAAACTATAACACCCTCAAGGTGAACTGCCGATGCATCCTCAGGTCAAAGAACCAGACACACTACTGCAGCATCGAGTCTCAGTCATTGACGAGAAGGTAGACTTCCTAATGACTACTCGAGGTGGTCACGCTCAGTGCCCTCGTTCTCTAACGAGTACCTGTACTCTCGCTCCGGTGTCTCCACACCGTAGACTCAAGACTCATCTACTAAAGAGAAGCGATTGTACACCAACCTTCCGGATCAATCACCATCCTCGTGATGATCCTATGGTCGGGAGCATTTTATGAGTTAATGATGATTATTCATGTCTTAAATTTTCAACTCTTGAAAATATGAATTATCATTACCATTAACTCAAAGGATGTATCACAGACACTAAATACACATATGTGATAGAAAATAACCCATTTTATTGATTATATAGTCAAAATTAATAATTTTGCCCCTAGAAGTGTATTACAAGTGTCAGCCAATTCTGGCTTCTAGGGCACATATATCTAACAATCTCCCACTTGTCCTAAAGCCAATTGGCTACAAAGTCTAAGTCCCATCTTCTCAAGGTGGGCTTCGATCTTCTGCTGGCCCAACGGCTTTGTAAGTGGGTCTGCCACACATTATCTGTGGAGTTGACTCTCTTGACCTCGACGTAACCCTTCTCGAGGTAATCGTGGATGAGGTGGTATCGCCGCTCAATGTGCTTGGATTTCTGGTGAGACCTCGGCTCCTTAGCAAGGGCTATGGCGCCATTGTTGTCGCAGTATAGAGGAATGGCATCTGATGGCATTACTCCAATTTCTGCAGCAAACTTCTTATATACCAGAATGCTTCCTTCGCAGCCTCTGATGCAGCGATATATTCTGCTTCCATGGTGGAATCTGCTATCACTGTTTGCTTGGAACTCTTCCAGCTGACAGCACCACCATTGCACACAAACAGACTCCCAGATGTCGACTTTCGATCATCTATATCGGACATGAAATCCGAGTCTGTGTATCCCCTGGACTTGGAGTTCTCCATTACCAAAGACCAACATCATATCCTTAGTTCTTCTCAAGTACTTAAGGATACATTTCACAGAAGTCCAGTGTTCTTCACCTGGATTTGACTGATATCTGCTTGTGACACTCACAGCATGGGCTATATCAGGTCGTGTACATAGCATGGCATACATGAGGCTCCCTATTGCAGAAGCATAAGGGATCTTGCTCATGCGTTCTATTTCCTCAGGTGTGCTAGGGCACATCTTCTTGGAAAAGATGAATACCATGTCTGAAGGGTATTAATCCCCTCTTAGAGTTTTCCATACTAAACCTCTTTAGTACTTCCTCTATGTACATCTTCTGTGAAAGTCCTAGCATCCTATTCGGTCTATCCCTATAGACCTTAATTCCTAGAATAAAGGATGCTTCACCTAGGTCTTTCATGGAGAATTCCTTGGACAACCACATTTTGACTATGTCAACATGGGAATATCATTCCCAATAAGGAGGATGTCATCCACGTACAATACGAGGAAGACAACAGCGCTCCCACTGACCTTTTTGAAGACACATGGTTCCTCTTCATTTTTGATGAAACCAAACATTTTGATCACATCATTGAAATGAGTGTTCCAGCTCCGAGATGCTTGCTTAAGTCCATATATGGACCTTTGCAGCTTGCAAACCTTGTGATCAGTATCACTGGATGTGAAACCTAGCGGCTGTTCCATATAGATATCTTCCTCAAGATATCCATTTAAGAATGCCGTTTTCACGTCCATTTGCCATATTTCATAATCGAAATAGGCTGCAACAGGCAAGCAATGTGCGGATGGATTTTAGCATAGCCACTGGGGAAAAAGGTATCCTGATAGTCAATGCCTTCGCATTGACTATAACCTTTTGCCACTAGTCTAGCCTTGAATGTCTCCACATTCCCATCTCATCTGCACCAATCTTTCTCTTGAAGATCCATTTACACCCAATAGGTACTATACCTTCTGGTGGATCTACCAAGGTCCAGACTTGGTTTGAGTGCATCGAGTCAATTTCTGACTGCATTGCCTCTAGCCATTTCTCGGAGTCGATATCTGATATCGCCTCGTTGTAGGTTTTGGGATCATCACCATGAGCACCATTACCTACGAGGAACATTTTCTCTACTTTCCTCTGAAATAATACCTAAGTATCTTTCAGGGGGATGGAAAATCTCTTTTCCGATCTACGAGGTGGAGGAGGTAGTGTTCTTTATTGGCTCAACCTGATTTGGTTCCAATTGGTCCTTAGCTCGTTGCTACTTGTGAGACTTTCTCATCAAGCTTGAATCTGCTTTCCAATGCCGCTATCTTGAATAAACTATTTTTCAAGAAAGATGGCATGTCGACTCACAATCACATTGTGGTCTTCTGGAATGTAGAAATAGTATCCTAATGACTCTTTAGGATATCCTATGAATCGAGCTCTGAAGGACCTAAACTCTAACTTGTCCGCTTGTTGTCTTTTGACATGAGCCGGACAACCCCAAATTCTGAGATGACTCAGACTTGGTTTCTTACCATGCCATATCTCATACGGTGTGGTAGGAACGATTTTAGAGGGAACCCTATTCAGTAGATAAATTGAAGTTAACAATGTGTCCCCAAAGAAAATCAGGGAGGTCTGTGAAGCTCATCATGGATCGGAACCATATCCAATAGAGTCCGATTTCTCCATTCTGAAACCCCATTGAGTTGAGGTGTTCCTGGTGGAGTCCATTGAGAGACTATGCCATTTTTCTTGAGATAGTCTAGGAATTCCCGGCTAAGGTATTCACCTCCTCGATCTGATCGAAGAACCTTAATGGGTTTTTCAGTTTGTTTTTCTACTTCATGTCTGAATTCTTTGAACTTTTCAAAAGCTTCAGACTTGTGTCTCATAAGATACACATACCCATACCTAGATAGATCATCGATAAAGGTAATGAAGTAGACAAAATTGCCTCTAGCCGGCACATCAAATGGGCCGCACACATCAGTATGTACTAGGGCAAGGAGATCTGTGGCCCTCCCCCATGTCCTAACAAAAGGGAGTTTAGTCATTTTGCCTTGAAGACAAGATTCACAAGTTGGATATGACTCGAAAGTCAATGGACTCAATAGCCCATTTTTCTCCAATTTGTTGATCCTATCTTCTGCTATATGACCTAATCTCAGGTGCCATAGATACCTATCATTTGGACTATCCCTAGGTCGTTTGGCATTCACGTTTTGCTCGATAGTTAGAAATAGGTACATCAATATGTAGCTGATAAAGACCGTTAATAAGGAAACCATTTGCAATTTTATTTCTTTCATAAAGAATGTTACAATGGTCCTTAAGAAAGGTAATCACATAGCCTTCTAGTGCTAAGAGCATGAAACAGAAATCAAATTCCTGCTAGCTGCTGCAGGCACATAATAACAGTCTTTCAAAACTAAGTCTAAACCAGATGGTAATCGAAGAGGGTATGTTCCCACGGCTACTGCAGCAACTCTTGCTCCATTACCGATGCGTAGGATCATGTCTCCATCCCTCAGCCTCCTGCTATCCTCAAGACCCTGCATGGAAAGTGCACAGATGAGCACTAGAACCAGAGTCAAGCACCCAACTGGATGCAGAAGAAATCATAAGGTTAGACTCAATAACGAGCATACCTCCAGAAGGACCTACCTCCTTCTTGTTCTTCAGGGTGGCCAGGTAAGTAGGGCAGTTCCGCTTTCAGTGGCCGTCGCTGTTGCAATGAAAATACTTTTCTTTGGCAGCGGCTTTCATCTTCAGCTCTGCCTTCTTCTTCTTTCCTCCTTCCACCTTCTGCTTTTTCACAGACTTCTTTTTCCTTTCAAAAAGACTTTCTCTTTGGAAGAAGTCCATTCCATAGCAAGCAACTGAGCCTTTAGAACCTTTCATAGAAAGCTCAGCAGGTAACCAGCATGTTCATTAAGCTCGGCCAGAAAATTTTGAAGTTTATGCATATGGTAATTCATGATGAACTTGCCCATATGCATCAGTCAAGGATTGCAGAATTATATCATTCTGCAGATCCAAGTCCAACTTCACTCCGAGCTTCTCAAGCTCTTCAAAATTCTTGATCATCATCAGACAATGATCTTGGTCTGACTGTCCATCATGCATTTTAGCCTTGAATAGTCATTTAGTGACTTGATACTTGGCTGCACGACTCTGTTCACCAAACTGTTCTTGTAGGTGAGCCAACATTTGGTGTGCAGTCCTGATATCTTCATGTTGGTGTTGAAGCTCATCAGATATCGAGCCCAACATCTAATATCTTTCCATATTATCTTCGTCCGTCCACTTATCAAGAGATGCTCTCTGTTCAGCAGATGGACGAGCTGGTAAGGTTGGATGATCCTGATCCAATACATGAGTTAACTTCTCAAAATCCAAAATAATTTTGAAGTTCTAGAGCCAATCCTTGAAATTGGGTCCGGTCAGTCTATGGGTGTTCAGGATACGTGCTAGTGGGTTGGACGCAAATATTTTTTGATAGAGAGTCAAAGTTTTTAGTTAGATATTATAATTAAGACTTGACCAATTTATTTAAAAATTTTATTTTTAAACAAATTAGCTTCCACTATTTTCTTAGATTCCTATGCTTTCTCTGTAGAGATGCGAAAATTTCTATGATTAATGATTTCTAGTGGGTGGTGTGGTCCCACCAACTGACTCATCACCTTACCTAATAGTTATTGATGATGGATTAGCCAATGAGTGAACAACTCTTGTTCAATGATTCTCTAATCATGGTGCACCCAAACTTGATCTCTAATTCATGAATCTCACCATGCCCGAAATATTGATCCGCTCCTTAGTTAAGTCAGACCCATCATTTGTACAGATTGGATTTCTAGTTGAGTCTCTCACCATATCTGGAATATTGAGCCCAATCCATCCTCCAACTCGTAGCATCCAATGCCTAATAGATATGGTTGCATCTTCTCGGTGCAACTAAACCACTGTAACCAACCAAGAATAATCAACCCCGAAAAGGGCCCGTACATCTATAATGGTGGAAGACCCTAGACTTAATCTTTTTTTAGAGAGATTTGATTTAGGTCTCATTAAACTAGACTTGATATAGTCATAACAATTATGACTAACCTAGTGGCATGGGTTAGCTCAAATTATTGGCCACATCAGATTAGGACTGAGCCAACAAATATGGCCAGGTAAGTGAGATTGGTGGAAGGGATATGCCATTAACTCGATAAGAATGCATTCAAGTCGAGTAGCTCCCAATTAAAAATCAATCGATTGTGTCTACCAAACTTATCTTATACACCAAATTGTTGAGCCAGAATCAATCGGATTAGCCTACAATCCAGACTCTAACCACTGAGCCTAATTAGGTCTTAGCTTTATCGATCACTCATGTGGTTCGATCTTGACCCAGACTTAATCCTATTAGGCTGGTCAATTTAAGCACCGTTGATCCCATCTAACCAACTCTTGATTCAGTTTGATCAACCGCTTAGATCTAATTGAGCTTTCAAAGTCTGAATCCAATTTTATGAATATGTCTTAGATCTTAAATTCTCAATTTTAGATCTAATATATTTCATAATCTTAATTCTTAATTATGTTTAGGATTCACAAACAAAACATATAAATCAAATCTTAGGATTTCAAGATCTAGGATTTTGCCGAAAATAAGTTCTTGATTTCTGATTAAGGATGAACACACAGCATGCCTACACATCATAAGAACACACCATCGAATAGGAGAGGGTATTTAAATTCTACTTTGTTCCTATGACTAGACGGCCAATGGGGACACCTTAATAAAAAATATAAGACTACAAAACTAGTTAGATCTACATCATATATCTCATATATAAAAATTGATCTAACTATAAACATATTTTGCATACATCTCATGTATCATATCATGCATGTTATTAGATCTAAATTATCTCATAATAATCTAAAAAATTAAATTTAAATTAATTTAATCAAAATAAATTTTATTCTAGATAATTATGTAGAACTATTCTACAACTAGTCTAAACATGCATTCATCATATCTCATATGATCCAAAAATTAAATAATTTTATTTTTTATTTTTTAAATCTTATTATAATAATTATAATATTAGAAAATAGTAAATAAATTGATTTAAAATTATAACTTAATTAAATTAAATTTTGATCATGCAAGACTATACATAGAAAAATTCTATTCTACAACTAGTCATGCATCTTGTAGAACTTAGATCTAAATTATTTAATTTTAATTTTTTAAATTTTAAATATAATCATATATCATGTGATATTTAAAATCACCTAATTATTAGATAAAAAATAAATTAAAATCAAATCTAAATAATTTATAGGAACCTTGCTCTGATACCATTTGAAGAAAAAATCTAGTTTTTTAGATCAGATTCATTCAGATCTAGATTGGATCAAGAGAGATATTTCAAAAAAAAAAATTTGAATCTAAATTAGATCTGAGATATTTTAGATCTAATTTTATAGATCTAATAAAATAAAATAAAAATAAATAAAAATAAATTTAATTTATCCTTGTTGTTGGATAATCAGATTATCCTGTGATGATCCTGCTGATTGCCTAAAGTTCTGGATCTAGCTACGCAAGTGCCTGACCTCTATCAGTATCCACTTAGATTAGATCTAGAGGTCTCCTCTTTTTTTATCACTTCTCTAAATATTAGATCTAGATATGATTTGGAGGACCTTCAAAGATTCTTTTGAAGATCGGATATCATGAATGTATTAGGATTTCATGATGCATTAGAATACAGATCTTTTCTCCCTCAATCTCTTTTCTCTCTTCTCTCTTCCCTCTAGTGTTATACCACTAGATTCTTGAAGAAGCCCTAAAGAGGGAGGGTGCCTCCCTCAAGCCCTAGAAGGAAGGTGCCCCATCATAGATCCAGGTAAAGATCGGTGGTTTCCATCCATAGAGAACGTCACAGGTTCCTTCAGATCCATGCTAAAGATCAGAGGCCCCTGCAACATGGTATCAGGGCTTGTAGTGGTAGGATTGTTAGATATATGTGCCCTAGAAGCTAGAATTGGCTGACACTTGTAATACACTTCTAGGGGCAAAATCATAATTTTGACTATAATGAATAAAATGGGTTATTTTCTATCACATATGTGTATTTAGTGTCTGTGATACATTCTTTGAGTTAATGGTAATGATAATTCATATTTTCAAGAGTTGAAAATTTAAGACATGAATAATCATTATTAACTCATAAAATGCTCCCAACCATAGGATCATCACGAGGATGGTGATTGATCCGGAAGGTTGGTGTACAATCGCTTCTCTTTAGTAGATGAGTCTTGAGTCTACGGTGTGGAGATATCGGAGCGAGAGTACAGGTACTCGTTAGAGAACGAGGGCACTGAGCGTGACCACCTCGAGTAGTCATTAGGGAGTCTACCTTCTCGTCAATGACTGACTCGATGCTGCAGTAGTGTGTCTGGTTCTTTGACCTGAGGTGCATCGGCAGTTCACCTTGAGGGTGTTATAGTTTGACTACACCATTACTCGATCTCCTAGCCATATGGAACCCTGAGGTGTATGTTGGCTATAGCATGTTCATTGTAGGAACTGGATTGCATCAAGATGGAATCTATCTACCTCGGTGGTAGAGGAGCAGCCCTATGATGAATCATGAGAATCAAGTCCAGAAGTCCCATGGCCATGGCAGAGTGAAATAATAGAAAGAGTTTCTATTTAGATTTTCACATCGGACTCGAATCGAATGATTACATCATATGACAGAGACTAGGGTTTGACGAGTTTACCTTAACCCTAATCTGATCGGGGCTCAAGATAGAAGAACTTAATCACACAGGTAGCTGCACCAAGAGGTTCGCATTCAGCTCTGATGGGTTGCCACCATATACTGCTAGGTGTCACTGGTGGATTTTGGGAGCAATTAGAATGATTTAGATGATCGATCATTCTAGCTGTTCGAATCAGAAGAGTTCTGATCCATCGAAAGGAGTTTCGATGATGTCGATGATAGAGATCATGACATATCCCATTACCATACAGAACTGAACCTAACTGGGTCACACAAACAAGGGTTTGAATCTGGTGATCATCAATTGAACTGATCTAGTTCAATTGATCTGAATGAGATTCAATTAGGTTCAAGGAAATCGTGCTAGCACTCGATTGAACCTAACGTTCTTCTTTTGCTATCATAAATAAGTTGTCCTGACTGAGCCAAAGGAGTTTGTGCTCAATCAGAGGCCTTCATATGGTCTGACTGGAGGTTGTCCAAGTCAGAAAAGGTTGTCTTATTTTGTAAGACATTACCTGCCATTTTTGGTCACCTGCCATTTCTTGTTCTTTGACTTTGGTCAAAAGTCTACCTTTGACTGGTCAAACGTTGACCATTGACACTTTGACTTTTGACCACATGTCATGCACCTATTGGAGAGCTGGTGGGGGCCTGTCCCCCTGCCAGAACCTGGCAAGGAGGAGGGCGCACGCCACCCTTGGCGTGTGCCCAAGTTGGAGGCGCCTAGGAGTCCTTGTTGGACAAGGACTCCATCTCCTTTTTGGATTCCAATTAGAGTTCTTCTAAGAACCAACTTTGACTGGTCTTAGGCACCCTCTAAGGAGGAATCCAGGGGACTCTATTCCCACCAATCAGATTTAGATCTGATTTCACAAAGGGTTGTGATTGGTTGGGAAGAAGAGAAGTTGGATCACAGTCAGTCTATAAATAAGACCCTGTGCCCAACTC
The DNA here is from genome assembly GCA_006176705.1 of Cocos nucifera. Lineage (NCBI taxonomy): Eukaryota > Viridiplantae > Streptophyta > Magnoliopsida > Arecales > Arecaceae > Cocos > Cocos nucifera. Next base: position 534 of record QRFJ01002229.1, on the reverse strand, counting down.
AAATTAGATGAGATGATTGAATCACAATTCCCCATGCCCCAAGGCTGCCTCTCCCCTCCTTCTCCATGCCAAACCACCTTCTCCCCTTGCTCTCCACGTCCAAAAGGAGTTTTGGATTTTTGGTTGGTGCGATTCAGATCAAGAGAAAGGCGATCAAAAGCTAAGAAGGCTGCACTGCTGCAAAAGGACGACTGCTGATCTTCAAAAGAGTTTTGAAGATCCTCCAGATCAGATCCAGATCTGATTTTTGGAGGTGTGATAGAGAAGAAGAGGATCTCCAGATCCAGCCTGAGTGGATACCGGTAGAGGCCAGGCGCTTGCGTGGCTAGATCCAGAACCTTCCGCTGCAAACAGGATCATCAACAGGGTAATAGGATTACCCAAATCAGGTAAATTAAATTTGATTTAATTTATCTTATTTTATTTTATTTATTAAAATAATAAGAATCAGATCTGAAAATATTTCAAGATCTGATTAGATCAAAGAAAAAAATTTTTAAAATATATCTCTTGATCTGATCAGATCTGAACGAA
>QRFJ01002228.1:108942-132023 GCA_006176705.1 Cocos nucifera | reverse complement strand
GGTCGGGCTTAGATCTCAAGGATGAGAGCATTGGGAGACATGGTATACATGGGCTCGATGAGTGCTATCATGTATTGGGTTAGCCAGGAGAGTTTTTAGTCGGGCCTAATGGCTATGTATAAATACATAGATTGTATTAGGATTTCCAAGGGTGCAATTAATACAGATCTTTTCTTCCTTCAACCTCTTTTCTCTCTTCTCTCTAGAGTAGTTGCCTTAGGTTCCTAAAGAAGCCCTAGAGAGAGGGGATGCCTCCCTCAAGCCCAAGGAAGGAGGTGCCCTAGCATAGATCTAGGTGATGGATCTATGATACGCTGCCTTAGAGAACGTCAAAGGTCTTCTATGGTCCACACTAAAGATCAAGGGCTTCAGCAACATGACATTAGAGCTAGGTGATGCCTGGATGATGCACCAATAATTGGTATCAGAGCAATACCAAATTCCTTACATTCATTAAGATATTGGAATTATCATTCATCATATGATGATTAGGTCGTTCTCTTTGAATGGCGATCAGGTTAGCTAGAGCTTTTCTCGGGCCTGGTCATCATTCATTTAATGCACCGAATCCTATCATATTAATGGTGGGACCTAACTGAGACTTTCAATGGAGGCATCTTACACCTGTTGAAGAGGAACCTGGGATAAAAGATAATTACTAAAAATTATTTAGAGAAATAATTAATTGGGAACCTACCCATAGGTGCGCACGGGATAGCTAGAGCTTTCCTTGGGCTCATATGCAATCTATGTGGATTCTAGTACCTACTAGGGAATTAAAGTAATTCCTCGAATTGAAAGCAGAGGCTACCAATTCGTACAAAATAGTAGAAGAACCTTTAGACTAAAGTCCAAGTCTCTAGACTTAAAATAATTCATATACTTTAGATCATTGTTCTCTTTTCTTCAGATTAAGGTTAAACTCTAATTGCTCATATCACTATCAGACAGTGATGACTTATGGGATCCAATTTTGATAATTAGTATTGAAAGTTAAATTTGATTTAGCAGCATGGAAGGGTTCATGCTGGGATTCTAAGTCTAGTAGAAATGAAATGTCCAAGGTTAACCCAAATCAGGCAGAGTAGTTCTACTGTTAGAAGTAAGATCATAGAAAAAAGTATTGCTCTAAATATCTTGCTTCCTTGACCATAATAGGCCGAATAAGATAAAGAAGCAAAAGTTGCTTATCAAGGATGTTATATGACAACATCTTAAATTTTTTCTATATGTAATTCTACTACCTGGGTATTAGATATCGTGATCTTATGCAAATTTCTTGCAAAGAACTTTGTAAGTGGAATATTGAAAATGGAGGGGGGGGGGGGGGGGGGGGGGGGGGGGGGGGGGGGGGGTGGGGCGGGGGGGGGGGGGGGGGGGGGGGGGGGGAGGGGGGGGGGGGGGGGGGGGGGGGGGGGAGGGCGGGGGGGGGGGGGGGGGGGGGGGGGGGGGGGGGGCGGGGGGGGGGAGGGGGGGGGGGGGGGGGGGGGGGGGAGGGTGGAGAAGGACGGGGCGGGGGAGAGAGAGCGGGGGAGAGGAGCGCGGCGGGAAAGCAGAAGAGGAGGGACGCCCCGGAAAGAGAGGGGGGGGGGGGGGGGGGGGGGCGGGGAGGGGGGGGGGGGGGTGGGGGGGGGGGGGGGGGGGGGGGGGCGGGGGGGGGGGGGGGGGGGGGGAGGAGGGGGGCGGGGATATTCAATGGTTAGGAAAGGAAGTCTGGATTCCAAATCCTGAGCTTGAAGGAAATTATCAAGCTTATTTTTAAAAGATGTCATTTTCCATGATTATCACTATTATCCATCCATTCATGATAAATGCTGATCTCTATTGGCCTTTTGGCCAGAGATGGTTATCATTTATCAATAACATGGATTGTTGTGATATTATTATGAATAATGTTATCATAATACATGGATAATAAAAAAATAGCATTTAACATTTACACAGCTTGTTAAGTATAATGTACATATTTAATAAAAACCCAAGTTAGATAATGTCATGAATATCTACCTCTGACATTATAAGCTTAGTCATATTAATAAGAACAAGATAAATAGATTGGCTTGAGCGAAAAATCTCGACATCAATGATTATAAATCATTGATAATCTATGAGTGTTATTTTCTTGAAAAAATGACAAAGTCAACTTTTACTGGAAAAGATGAAAGAGCTGGTGAAGTTCTAAGTTTCATACATGGTGATTTATATGGACATATAAACTCAAGTGCCAGAGAAGGATATCAATATTTCATTACAGATGATCTATCTAGATATAGATAAGTCTAGCTTGAATCATTTGAAATATTCAAATGATTCCATAATAAAATAAAAAAATAAATGAAAAAAGGTATTGAAACTCTTTGATCCGATCTAAGAGACAAATACTTATCCAGTGAGTTAGTGACATATCCAGGAGAGAATAAGATTCTCTTTCAGTGGACTCCTTTGGAAACCATAGGATCAAAAAGAAGAAATTGAACTTTGTTAGACATGGTTCGATCCACGATGGGATTTACTAGTCTGCCTATTTCAGGGTTATGCTCTTGTGACTACTTATTTTATACTAAAAAATATTTCAAGTAAATCTATTGCAAATACTCCATATGGGATATGGACATGATATAGACCTAGACTCTTTCATCTTCAGATTTGGGATTGTTCAGCCTACATCAGAATATTTGCACACAGATAAACTTGGATCCTGATCTCATAGGTGTATGTCTATAGGGGTTATTATTTCTGCATGCTGAAGAATCAAGAATGTTCAATCAGTATAGGGCATTCTTTTCGAAATGAAGTTTCTTAGAGAAGAAACTAATCTCTGTCAAGTTGAACTTGGAGAAGATTGACTGGTAGAAAAGAACCAACATAATCTAGTAAACCTATAGAATCGAATTTGATTAGATCAAACTCGGAGTCCATTAAAGTAGCATTTTTTAGGAGATCCAATAGAGTACCGCATTAGTTGGATAGATACTTTGGTGTCTAGGTCCGGGACGACAATCCTATTGAGCTCGATCAGAACAATAAGGATCCGATCACCTATAGGGATGTAATGCAAGTGGTCTGACTCTGAGAAGTGGCTTGGAGCCATTAAATCTAAATTGGAGTCCATGAATATCAATACTATATGGACACTGGTTGATTCACCTGAAGTGATAAAATCCATTGGGTGCAAATGAATTTTCAAAAAAGATCAGAGTAATGCAGACGAAAAGGTAGAGTACTATAAAGCTCGTTTGGCTATCATCTCAGAGTTCGAACATACATTTTGAACACATATTTTTGTTATGAAGAAAGAGAAACACTATATTTGTAAGTGGGCAAAAGGTTTTGTAGTGTTATTCCTTGTATTGTCTATGGATGAAATTCTTTTAATTGAAATGACATAAAAATCCAGCCTACATTACAACAGAATAAAGAATTATAGTTGTCATTTTATTTTTCTATGTTCAAACAAATCTATCAACTCACTAAGTGATAGTGGAGATATCAGTCTAATCAAAATGAGAATCACTGAAAATGTATAGACAATCCTTAAGTATTTGAAAATACTAAGATTAGTAACTCAAATGAGAGATATGGACTTAAAAACTTATGGATTATTTTGATTCCAGATTCAATCAGATCAAGATGACAACAAAGAATATCGGATTCATGGATTTACCTAATTACAGGAGCAATCTATTGGAAAAGATTCTAAGTGGATTCTCTCTCTTTGTATTATACATGAGTTAGCCATCTTAAGACCTCCCAAACCAGACCTTAAGACCCCTAGTATAAGTCCCTATCCTAATCCCAAATAAACCCCCACGTAGCTCTACCCGCGAACTGAGTCGGCTCAGTTTCAGTAGTGAGCTGGCTAACTTGAGATTGGGTTGGCTCAATTTTAGATTGAGCCAATCTAGTTGCATGCCAAGTTGCAGTCTCAAACATGCTCCTCTCTATTTGGCCTATCCTCTGAGACTTAATCGATCCAGTTTCAAACTAAGCCAACTAACCTATAGAAAAGCACTTCTTTGTAGTCTTGATTCCATGGATTTGGTTCCTTGCTCCATCTTAAATCACAGATATTTGAAGCACCAACCAAGCTCCTAGAATCCCTTGATCCAGTTTCAAACTAAGCCAACTAACCTATAGAAAAGCACTTCTTTGTAGTCTTGATTCCATGGATTTGGTTCCTTGCTCCATCTTAAATCACAGATATTTGAAGCACCAACCAAGCTCCTGGAATCCCTGGAGCCAACACCCTGGCTCCTTCCTAGCCTCCCAAGGCTTGAGAGCTCCATCAATTTTCACAATCTCCACCTTGATGCCCCAAGCTTTGGCAAACTCCTCGACAATGCACTCTTGCACGATCCCGCTGTCGATGCGCACTCTGATAGCACTTGTGCAAACATCGCATTCACCAATCCTCTTTAGCTATTGTGCACCTTTGAGGACTTTGGGATGACTATTTTCATCACTAAAGACTTGTGCTTTCTTTTTGGCACCATCCTAAAATTATAGGATTCCTTTTGCTTAGCAGTTACATCATTTTCTCTAGACTTTTTTGAAGAATCTACAGCATTTTTGTATCAGCACATACTATACCACCTGACACAATCTCCTTAGAGCTATTCCTATCCATCTATACATGCCGCTCCATCAGGAACTATGCATCATCGGCTCTGACCCTCAACTCTGAACTCATGCCAAATTTTCTCTCCACTTATGAAGCCACCACTATGGAGCTCCACCTATATTCAAAGTTCACCTAATGCTGTAGAAGTCGACTTTATTATCGAGTCCCTCAAGGCTAACCACTCAATGCTGCACTGCTGAACCTGCCACTGTACCTCGAACACCGTCACTGTCCCTTCGAACCCTCCATACTTTATGGCCCTCTTCGAAGCCATCTCAGATATCTCCGTAACCTATGGGCATCTTCTAAACCTAAGAGCTCATCCAACTTTTCTGAATCTAGCAATTGAATCCTAAAAAATTTAACCCTAGCCTTCAACTTTCTGCCCCTACACTAGCCATCACTTCAGTTATGCCTAGAGGAATTATAGCTCAAACCCTATCCTAAGCTAAGACCCACCTACCTCATCTTGAGGCTCCCGAGACTCCATGGCTCTCCCCGAGTCCTGCTCCCAATCTTTCTTAGATACCTCTTGACACTCTCTACTGAGATACCTCCCTCGACTGCTAGACCATCGAGCCTCTCTTAGCCCCTATGCCTTTAGGGTAGAGCTCCTACAGCACTCCAGCACTTTTTGACTCATCTCAATACTGCCTTTTCATAGGTATCCGGATCCTCTCTTGCTATACACAAATCATCCTCCAGTAAACTATGACTCTCCCTAGTGCTCCTATAGAAGAAACCTGATCTAGGACACTTCTGACTACCTGAGACCTCCTGGCGCTCCTTGAGACTTCTTGGCTCTCCCTGAGACCTACTTTCGATCTTATTGAGACGCCCCTGACACTCTCTACTGAGATACCTTCCTCGACTACTACACCATCGAGCCTCTCTTAGCTCTTGTACCTCCAGGATAGCGCTCCTACAACACTCTAGCACCCCCTGACTCATCCCTATGCCGCTCTATAGCCATCCAATCCTAACCTGCTAGACCTCCATGGATCATTCATCTCTACCATCCCCAAGGATCCATAAATCCATGCTCTAGTCAAACCATTGAATACATTTCGACTATTTTTCTACCTTTCTGCAGTCGAAGGATATATAGTCGCATCTTCAATCTTTCTTCGATCATTATCTCTTGAAAAATCTCTTTTCAATAGCTCCACACGGTCCATCTTTTTAGAGAATCTTGATACTCTCTACTGAGATACCTTTCTCAACTGCTACATCATCGAGCCTCTCTCAGTCCTACATCTCTAGGAAAGCACTACTGCAGCACTCCAGTGCTCCTTACCTTGCCTACCATCATATACTCGATTTTTTCACCAAAATTAACCAGCAAATCATACACCCAAACCTTTCATCCTAAAAAAAATTCTTTTCATTAATCCTCTCAGCCTCCACCTTTAACCTACTACTCCTGATTGATCCAACCATAGCAATAATAAAGGTAGATCTGAGACATACCATGAAATACTCATGCAGATTCTTGATTTCATCTTGTATGACTTCTCCTTCACTTTCATGCACCATCAGGCTCTGATACCAATTATGAGGAATCCAGTATCACTCTGATATTAATTATTGATGCATCATCCTAGCATCATCTAGCTCTGATGCCATGTTATGGAAGCTCCTGATCTTTAGTGTGGATCATAAGAGACCTTTGACATTCTCTAAGGCAGCATATCATAGATCCATCATCTAGATCTATGCTAGGGCACCTCCCTCCTTGGGCTTTAGGGAGGTGCCCCCTCTCTCTATGGCTTCTTCAAAAACCTAGGACAACTACTCTAGAGAGAAGAGAGATTGAAGAAAGAAAAGATCTGTATTGATTGCACCCTTAAAAATCCTAATATAACTTATGTATTTATTAATAGCCATTAGGCCCAAACAAAAACTCTCAAGACTAATCCAATACATGATAGCACTCATCGAGCCCATGTACACCCATGTCTCCCATGCTCTCATCCTCTGGATCTAAGTTTGATCCATACATGAGTTAGCTATCTTAAGACCTCTCAAACTAGGCCTTAAGACTCCTAGGATAAGTTTCTATCCTAGCCCCAAACAGACCCTCGCGTAGCTCTGCCCACAAACTGAGCCAGTTCAGTCTCAGCACTGAGCTGACTAACCTGAGATTGGGTCGGCTAAGTTTTAGACTGAACCGATCTAGTTGCATGCCAAGCTACAGTCTCGAACATGCTCCTCTCTATTTGGCCTATCCTTTGAGACATTTACTCAACCTAGTTTCAGACTGAGCTAACTAACCTGCAGAAAAGCTCCTCTCTATAGTCTTGATTCTCCAACTTTATTTTTGCTTCATCTTGAATTTCAAGTATCCGAAGCACCAACCAAACCTCTGAAATCCCTGGAGCCAATACCTTGGCTCCTCCCATGGCCTCCCAAAGCTTGGGAGCAACATCAATCCTCATAATGAACACTAGGCGTAAGGTGCCTCTAACATCCATTCAGACTATTGGATCCATTATCAAACATCTTAATGGAAGATTATGACTTAGTTGTCTCCATAACTTTATCATTTTATAGACTTAATAGTCAAGAGGATTTAAATTTAATTATAATTTAAGGATAGAAAAGAGACATGGACCAATTTGCTCCTACTGACTTTACCAAGTCAAGTCCTTCCACTGACTTCTCAAGTCATTGACAAGGACTAGGATTAATTTCGATCTATGGACATCTAGATCAGTCTTATCGATTAAAATCAGTCTTACTAATTTTCTATGTGTCATGGGTTAGCACGAATCAATGAGCAACCTAATCAAAGGCTAATTAACCACATTCGCTAGGTAAGTAAGATCGATGGAAAGGTCTGCCAAGGCTTGCCTTAGACACCATCAAATGGCTACATAAGTGGGCTACCAATTAAAAACCACCGATCTAAAAATGTTAGATTTACCTTAGACATCAATCGACTTATTAGTTTTGATTTGGTCTGCCTAAAGACTCAGGCTCAGCCACTAAGCCACGATCAGTGTTTATTTGTTAAATATATCAATTTTGATCAACTACAACTGTTAAATTGATCTAAAAAAATGACCAAATCCTAATTAACTATTAATTATATTTGATCAATTTCTTAACTAAGTTCATATTTAATCTAACCCTAGGTCTAACCCAATTAATAACCTAATCAAAGCTAACCTATTACCCTTTAACCCATATTTTATGAAAATGTTGTTGGGAAATATATTCTAAAGCTAATCATCTAAGTGGTAGATGATTGGAATTAGTGTATGAATTATCAAATAATAATTATTATTTGACTTATTCATCATAAAAGTTTTATCTTTCTTAAATGAACATCTAAATTATGATGAAGACCTTAGAACCACAACCAATCGATAAAGGAGGAATTATTGAATGGTTCTTAAATTGTTCATGACCAAATGATGAGTTATTAACAAGAATGATAACTTATCAAGTGTAGGTCGCTATATGTCATTTGCCTTGGTTATCCTCGTAACTCAGTGATATGGAGATACTGATATGGCATGCAAGTGAGATGTAGGAGTACATCTATACTGAACGTGATCAAGGTAGTACTCTACTATCAAGAGTAGCTAGTTAAGATGGATGGATATAAGTATCCCTCCAACCTGAGATCATCAAGGTAACTTGCAAGCAACTCACTATACTTTCATGCCAACCTACCTGTATCTCTAAAATAGCAAAAAAATATTTTTAGATACAGTCAAGTACTTGTAGAGTTGGTGTGTAAGTAATGATGGGATTGACCACTCTTGATTAAGTTCAAGAAGAGAATGTCTCACCATATTTCGATTTAGCAAAATTTAGGCCTGGATAATCCTTGTGAGGAGTAACGAAATTTGCAAAATTTTGAAACATAATATGGATGATTTGTATAAGTGTTGATAGCTTACTTGAAGTCATCTTGAGTATTATTGATCAAAGGGATGTATTATGCAGTAACCATACGCTAGGGATCTAAGAATGTTGCTTTGCATATATTCGACTTATCTGGATGTCGAGTACCAATGCTAGATGGTTATTTTGATTGACATAGAAATTAATTTTTATACTACCAGCTTAGATTCAAATCCATGAGATCACACACATAAGAGATTGTAACCTAATCAGATGGTTGATCGATGATTTAAAATCATTCTAAGATCAAATAATCAACACGATTGATGTTTGACCTAATGCAAGTATTATGGAGGATCGATTAGCAAATAGATTATTAATTGACTTAATTTAATTGAGCAATCAGATTGAGATCAAGTCTAATTGAATTAGATTCAATTAGAATTAGTTTGAACTTAATTGGATTAAGTCTAATTGGTTTATTAGATAAGCCAATTGTAAGGAAGAATAAGTCCTTGTTAGACTAGGACTTGAGTATACCTAATTTTTAATTTGATTAAAAATTAAATTAAATATAATTTAATTAGGCTCCTAATTGGATTAGAATTATTTTTTAATTAGGTTGACTCAAATCTAATTTAAATAAGATTTAAATTGAGTTTATCCTAGTCTACATTGGAGAGTCCTAGTTAGACTAGGACTCTTTCCTTCACACTTGTGCCTCCTAAGAAAGATCCCACACCCATTATATTTTTAATTCCATTTTTTTTTGAGTTTCTCCATCCCTATATAAAGAAATTGATCGAGAATTAATTTTAGGATCATTGGATCCTAATTAGGTAGCTAATTGACATGCTAGCACTGTTAGATGTGTGCCCTAGAAGCTAGATTGGCTGATACTTGTAATACACTTCTAAGAGCAATTTTATAATTTTGACTATAAATTAATAAAAAGATTATTTTTTATCATAGTGTGTATTTAAAGTGTCTATGATACATCCTTTAAGTTAATAGTAATGATAATTTATATTTTCAAGAATTAAAAATTTAAGACATGAATTTTTATAATTAACTCATAAACTGCTTTCGACCATAGGATCATCATGAGGATGGTGATTGATCTGAAAGATTAGTGTATGATTACTTTCTTTGATAGATGTGTCTTGAGTCTATGGTGTGGAGATACCAGAGCGAGAGTACAGATACTTGTTAGAGAACAAGGGCACTGAGCGTGACCACATCAAGCAGTCATAAGGAAGTCTACCTTCTCATCAATGACTGGCTCGATGCTGTAGTGGTGTGTTTGATTCTTTGACCTGAGGTGCATTGATAGTTCACCTTGAGGGTGTTATAGTTTGACTACACCATAACTCGATCTTCTAGCTATTCAAAATCCTGAGGTGTATGTTGGCTATAGCATATTCATTGTAGGAATTGAATTGCACCAATAGGGGATCTATCTGTCTTGATAGATGAGGAGTAGCCCTATGATAATCATGAGATTGAGTCCTTAAGCCCATGGCCATAATAGAGTGAAGATGATAGAAAGAGTTTCTATTAGAGTTTCATATTAGACTCGAATCAAATGTTTAATTCATATGATGGATGTTAGGTTTAACAAGTTTACCTTAACTCTAATCCTGTCGGGACTCAAGATAGAAGAACCCAATCACATAGGTAGCTACACCGAGAGATTTACTTTCAATTCTAATTGATTGCCACTATATACTCCTAGGTGTCATTGATGGATTTTGGGAGCAATTAGAATGATTTTGATGATCAATCATTCTAATTGTATGAATTAGAAAAGTTCTAATCCATCGAAAGGTATTTCGATAATATCGATGATAGAGATCACGACATGTCTCATTACCATATGGAACTGAACCTAACTAGATCACACAAATAAGGATTTGTTCTGAATGTTATCAATTAAGCCAACTCAGTTTGATTGATTTGAATTAGATCCAATTAGGTTCAAGGTAATCATGCTAGCACATGATTAAGCCTGGCTTTCTCCTTCTATAATCTTTATGATTCATCACAATCGAGTCAAATTTGATTTAACTCATTCCTATATCTTGAATGGATTTATTTTCATCTGACTAAAATAATTCTAGGTTAGATTAATTATTAAAATTAAATTCATTCCTAGTGCAATTGGACTAGGGTCAAAAGTTGACCCAATTGAGAGAATTGAGGGTCACCTGATCAGATGCTTCTAGAAATTTTTTTAGAATTTTGAGATATGTGATAGGGCTTGAGTCATTTTATGAGTGTGACAAATTTTATGATTTATGATGGTGTTTTGACTGGGTTTTGATAGTGTTTGATTTGGATCAAACTCTTGAGGAAATAGTCCTAGGCGCAATGGACTCTTCCTTATCTACTCATGTCGTCCACTTTTTGATTTATTTTTGGTGACAAAACTAGATGGGATCTAGTGGTTTTACATGAAGAGTAAGTCCTAGAGTCCCAATGATAAAATAAATTGATTATTTGATCGCAGTGGGAAGCTATATGGCATTGGGATTAAAACCCACCTTTCTCATGCCATTGTAGATATACCGCACAAAATATTTTCCACACCCAAAGGGGCCAGCCCTCTAATATCCCATGCCCCCTCTATCCTCTCTCTCCCTATCATCTACATGCCTAAAAGGTTAGGCACAAATTTGAGAAGAAGGTCCAAGGTTTTTGGCGTAAGATTTAGGATCTACGCGATGGTGTTCGTGAGATGGACGGGCTACCTTTAGAAATAGTTTTGAAGAATCTACAGATTTAGATCTAATTTTTGAAGAAGAGATTCATAAGGAGAAGACATTTAGATCCTGCCTAAGTGGATACCGGTAGAGATCAGGTGCATGCATGGCTCCTTCCAGAATCTGAGGAACCAACAAGATCATCATAGGATAATCAGATTATCCAACAAGATATTTAAAATTAAATCTAATTTAATTTTATTTTTAATTTTTTAATATTAGATCACTATGATTAGATCTGAGAACTCTTAGACCTGATTGGATTATAGAAATTTTTGTAGAAAAATCCACCTCAGATCTAGACGATCCTGCGATAGAAATTCAGATTTTCCTTCAAGCACATGTTGGCTAACCTAATTCTTTACCAAATCAATTTTGGCTCAAATCCTTACACTTTTGGCTAATCAATTTTATTTAATCTAAAATTTGGTTAAGTCAAAAGGGTTCGAAAGAGTCTAAGGTGCCATAAACTCCTCCATCCATGTTAATGCCACTTAATATGGTGTATAATTTTTTGTGGTGCATAAGAAGACTAAGAGTCCTTCTAGATTTGGTTTTTGACTAGGTAAACACCCTTCCAGAGTCCCTCTGTCTTAAGGTACCTACAATATTTGACCAAGTCAAATATAGTGGATGTGGCATATTATTCTCCTGGGAATTAATGCGTAGAGTCACATAGGTTGATATTAAAAGGCACCTAAGAGTCCTTCTGCATGAAGACTCTTAGTTAGGTGCTCAACCTAATACTCTCTCTCCCTTATCCATGCCATATTAGAAGGAAATTCAAATAAAAATTCGAAATAATTAATGAAAAGTCATATATATGATATTTTGAAGGCAAAAACTACTTCTTACATGATTTCTAGGCACCTCCCAGGGTTCTTCTGCATTAAGGGACTTATCTGGCCCCTTGATACTTCTTTTGGATGGTTGATAAGGGCTTGAAAATGGGTGTGATTGGCACCCCATCTGAAACTATAAATAAATCTCGGATGGAAGATGTCGAGCATTTCAATTCAAAAGCTTGTCTTAATTTTTTTCCTCCCTTTCTTTTAGACATGGTATTGATAAAACAAGAAGTCTTCCTTTAGACAAGGTCTTATCCAATACAAAAAATCTTAATTAAGACAAGGGATAGAAAGAATATTTAAAAAAGCTAAGAGAGAATTTAAGGGAGAATAAATTAGAGAGAAGAAGGAAGAATAATGGCTATGGAATTCTATATTAGAATTCAGCAAGCAAGGCTTCAAAATGAGTTATTCTTAAAATTAATTCTTGTGTGAATTATTGTTGGAGGGCGAACACGTGAGCACCTCATGAAAATATATCATTAGCAAATTAGATTATTAAAGGTATGTTATTTAATTGTATACCTTATGCATGTATATGATTGAATTACATCAAGGTTGGTCTTAGGGTTTAGGATTTGATAGATAAAATTTTTGTAATCCATTGCTTTCATGATGTCCATCAAACCCATCATTTTCTACATATGTCAAAAAATCACTAGTGAGGTATTGTTGCCCAAGGATGGCTACCCAAGAAGGGGGGTGAATTGGGTATTTCAAAAACTTTTTGACTAATGTGCATATTTGAATGATTTAAACTAAGTGATGTACACACAATAGGTAATGAAACAAGCTTTATAATGTACAGTAAATGAAAGAAATAAAGTAAAGAATACACAATCATAAATACATAAATTTTATAGTGGTTCAGTGCCAAACTCAGCACCTACATTCACTACCCAAGTATACCCCTTGGGAATTCAACTATAATTCTCAACAAGAATTACAGTCCGATTATTTTCTAGGCTCATAATCAAACCCAGTTGATTTTTTCTAGCTCACCAACCAAAATTGTACATGATTATTTTTTGGACTCACAATCAACCTAATTGATTTTCCCTGGATCACCAACCAAAATCTCACAAGTGATTATTATTCTCCAGGCTAACAATCAATCCTGATTGGTTTTTCCCTTGGCTCACCAATCAAACCAATACAACGTTCAACTCAAGGCTTGGACCAACCCAAGTTTCTCACCCCAAGAAATCTGAAACAAAATATAAAATTATAATTTAAAACAAACTCTTTTGAATCATAAGAGAAGACAATCTAAGTTGCTTTTCTTGCAAGATTGATTTTTTCTCCTTGAATGAATGAGAGATTATGAGGCTCCTTGATTCTCTTCACTCTTGCTCTCACTTGCTTGAGGATGTTTTGTAATGGAAGGACAAAGGATCACTCAAAAAAAATAACTCCTTCTCTTTTCTTTTCAGCTCACTCCTTAGCTTTCTCAAATAATACTCAATATACTCTCCAAAGCTTATTTTTAATGCTCCAAGTATTTTCTTATATATTTCAGAGGTTATCCACTATTACAAGTTACCAACAAGGGCTTCTAAAAGTGATCTAGCCATTGAGGAAGAGAAAATAGCCATTGAAAAGCTCATGGGATGAAAAAGCTGCAGTTCTGAAAACTAGGCGTTACAGGCATTGGGCCAACTCAGTTTCAGACTGGATCGGCTCAATCCCACTGAGTCGGCTCAGTTTATAGTTGGATTAACTCAATCTCTTAGGTCTTAAAAATTTTATTTTTTTATGCTTTTTATCTTCTATTTTCATTGAGACTAGGTCGGCTCAGTTTCAGACTGGGTCGGCCTAGTTTGTGTGTCATGCATGCCACAAATAGTTTATCAGTCTTTCTTCTCCAAATTGATTTATAAGCTAGACTTGCCTTTTTGGGTTAATTTTATTTTTATTAAATCCTCTTGAAGAATGCGTCCAATGTTGAATTTTTTTTCTCATATCTTGAGTGGTGATTCTTTACTTGGATATTGGGAAACATTTGAAATTTGCAAGCATTTAACTTCTACAACTATGTAACCTTATAAACAACATTAGTAATTTATACTCAAAACTCTTTGTCATCATCAAAATCAATCTTTGGATCAATAATCTCTCTCTTTTTGATGATGACAAAATTTTTGAGTATATGCAAATAATATGTACTGAGTTTCTAAAAGATTACATATTTATAAAGCATGAAACCACTAAATAATAAACTTCATTCTAGTTAAGCTCAAGCATATACTCAATAATAACTCTCCTCCTTTTTGACAACATCAAAAAGAATAACTCAAAAAAAGATAATCAGTAAAAATTTTCTTTAACAATACAAAAGCATTAAGCTCCCCCTTAGTATTATAGTCAATTGAGTTTAAAATTTGCTCTCCCTTACTATATGTCAAATTTCTTATTTTCATTCCTTGCTTACTCTTGACACAATAGAATTAATTCTTATCTTTATTTGTTTCTTATAACCAAATTCATATTACATTATGAAAAATTTCATAAAATTTTGACTGATTTAATATGTTAAATTCACTTTCTCTATTTACCAAATTCTCTTTCCCTTTTTGTCATTATAAGTATTTACTATAAGTTAGGATACCAATTGAGTTTGAAAATATTTCTTTAGAAGTTAAGCTTATCAAACAAATATATCAATGTTTCAAATTGTTCTTAAACTCTAATAATAAAAATTCATAAATCAGTTTTATTCAATAATTCTTCAATCATAATCAATTATAGTATTCAATTATAATAGTCAATCATAATAAGATTAAAACATTGAATCATTTGACATGCAATTTGTGGTATGATAATCAATCAAATTAAATAAGATCAAATCATTTTCTTAAGTATTTTCATTTTCTTTTGCAAAAATATAGTATGGATTTTATATTCAAATTTAGATGAAGAAACATATTCAACATAAGCACTAATAAATCTTCAAAATCAATCATACTAAAAGTATTTCAAGCAAGTAAATACAATATAAAACTATGTAGATAGAATCAATCAAATAAGCATTGATGGTATCATGTGAGAAAAGTTTAGATTATACCGAGCATCATCACCTATCTAATTTCATTTTTAAGGCATCCATCCAAAATAATTTTTCTCTTTTCATTCCATTGGATCCTTGGTATACCTGCAAAAATTATTTGCTAATTTTTGGTACCCAAGTCATCTTGGATCCATGGAGGTTAGAGCACATGGTTCCTTTTGGAACCCAAATTTGTTTAATTAAAGTTTGGCCAATTCTTTTAGTATTGCATTCTAAAATTTTGTGATCAACTTTATTACATTTGAAACATGTAATTGAATGACTTTCAAATGAGGTTTTGCTAAACATGTTGTTCACAAATTTCTATTTTCTTAAAGGATTGTATCCAATTCCAGCTTTATCAAAAATAGCATTTTGATTGATTAAAATAGATTGAAGCTTTTGAGATCCAATTATAAACTTATTAAGCATAGGCTTCAATATTTCATTCTTTTTTCTTAATTTCATATTTTCTTCCAAAAGATATTTCTTTTCTTTCTGCAAATCTTCTTTTTCTTCAATGTAAAGTTTTGATTTTTCAAATTATTCTTTCAACTTATTGTTTTCTTCTTCTAAAATTTTTTTAGATTTAAGAAGTACATCCTTTTCTTTAGTCAAAGAATTCATTTCTTTTAAAAGATCTTCTTTTTCTCTTAAAAAAATACTCTTTTCATCAACTAAAAGGAGATTAGATTTCTTTAATTCTTTATTTTTCAGCCTTGTCATTTTAAATTCATCCATTAAATCATGAAAAGCTTCTAATAATTCATCAAAAGAAAATTCATTAGATTGATTTAGACTTACCTCTTCATTGTGAGCCATTAAGCATAGGTTTGTCTCTTCTTCACTTGAGGATGACTCCTTTCTAAATTTGTGCTCTTACTACTTTTTCAATTAGCTAATATAGCTTTCCTTTTTAATTTTTTTATGCTCTTTTTCAATAGAGGATTGTCCTTTCTATATTTTCTACATTGATTCTTTTCCTCTTTTTCTCTTCTTGGTTTAAAATTTTTCTTCTTTCTCATGAATCTTCTTGTAATCATCGCCATTTCTTCATCATCTTTTGAATCCTCGGTAGAGTCATTTGAACTTTCTTCAATGGCCAATGACTTGAGTGTAAGGATTGTCTTCTTCATCTTTTTCTTCTCCATGCTTTGGTTCATATTAAGCTCATGTGTCATGAGCAATCCAATTAATTCTTCCAAAGCAAGCTTACTAAGGTTCTTGGCTTCTTGAATTATGGTTACTTTTGCTTTTCAAGCCTTCAATAAGGACCTAAGAATTTTGTATACAAGATTACCGTTAGAATAGTCTTTTCCAAGACTTTTTAACTCATTTATAATTTTAGTAAATCTTGAAAATATTCACTTATTATCTCATGAGGTTCCATTTTAAACAACTCATACTTATGAACCAACATATTTATTTTAGATTCTTTGACTTGACTTGTACCCTCATGGGTCACTTCAAGTCTATTTCAAATTTCTTTTGCAGATAAACATGTTGATATTCTATTGAATTCATTATAATCTAATGCATAATATAGAATATTAATAGCTTTAGCATTTAATTGAGCTAGCTTTTTATCTATCTCATTTCAATCTTTTTTCAGTTTAGGTATACATATATCATTGACAATCATTATGGGTGTGTGAGGATCATTGAGTATGACATTCCACATATCATAATCATGTGCTTGAATAAAAATTCTCATTCTAGCATTCCAATATGTATAATTTATACCATTGAAATAAGGAGGTCTAATGGTTAAGAGTCCCTTACTCAACAAAGAACCAAATGGGTCAACCATAAAATCTTTAGCTCTTTGACCTATAGGTCAACAACTAATATTAGAGCACCTACTCTGATACCACTTGTTGCCCAAGGATGGCTACCCAAGAGGGGGGGTGCATTGGATATTTCAAAAGCTTTTTGACTAATGTGCAAATTTGAATGATTTAAACTAAGTGATGTGCACACAATAGATAATAAAACAAGCTTTGTAATGTGCAATGAATGAAAGCAATAAATTAAAGAATACATAATCATAAATACACAAATTTTATAGTGGTTCAATTCCGAACTTAGCACCTACGTCCACTCTCCAAGTATATTCCTTGAGAATTCAACTATAATTCTCAACAAGAATTATAGTCCGATTATTTTTCGGACTCACAATCAAATCGAATTAGTTTTTCCTGGCTCACCAACCAAAATCATATATGATTATTTTTCAGACTCACAATCAATCCAGTTGATTTTTTTTGGATCACCAACCAAAACCTCATAAGTGATTATTTTTCTCTGAGCTAACAATTAATCATGATTGATTTTACCCTTGGCTCACCAATCAAACCAATACAACGTCCAACTCAAGACTTGGATCAACCCAAGTTTCTCATCCCAAAAAATTTAAAATAAAATATAAAATTATAATTTAAAATAAATTCTTTTGAAGTATAAGAGAAGACAATCTAAGTTGCTTTGCTTGTAAGGTTGATTTCTTCTCCTTGAATGAAAGAGATATTGTGAGGCTCCTTGATTCTCTTCACTCTTGCTCTTACTTGCTTGAGGATGTTTTGTAGTGGAAGGACAAAGGATTACTTAAAAAAAAAATAACTTCTTCTCTCTTAGCTCACTCCTTAGCTTTCCCAAATAATATTCAATATACTCTCTAAAGCTTGTTTTTAATGCTTCAAGTATTTTCTTATATATTTCAAAGATTTTTCATTATTATAAGTCACCAACATGAGCTTCAAAAAGTGATCTAGCCATTGAAAAAGAGAAAATAGCCATTGAAAATCTTTTGGGATGAAAAAGCTGTAGTTCTGAAAACTAACCATTACAGACATTGGGTTGGCTCAGTCCCACTGGATCGGCTCAGTTTATAGTTGCATTGGCTCAGTCCCCTGGATCTTAAAAATTTTACTTTATGTGCTTTCTATCTTTTATTTTCATGGAGACTAGGTCAGCTCAGTTCTAGACTGGGTCGGTCTTGTTTGCGTGCCATGCATGCCAATGACAGTTTGTCAGCCTTTCTTCTCCAAATTGATTTATAAGCTAAACTTACCTTTTTGACTTGATTTTATCTTCATTAAATTCTCTTGTAGAATATGTCCAATCTTGAATTTCTTTTCTCATATCTTGAGTGGTGATTTTTTACTTGGATATTGAAAAATATTTGAAATTTGCAAGCATTTGACTTCTACAACTACATAATCTTATAAAGAATATTAATAACTTATACTAAAAACTCTTTGTCGTCATCAAAATCAATCTTTGTGTCAATAGATATTCTTCTTTTCGGTCTAACTGAAGAGTTTTAATACTCTTTCTAGTTTATTATTCTACTTCACTATGAAATCATTTGAACATTTCAAATGATTCAACCTTATATTTTATAAGATAGACATACCCATACCTAGATAGGTCGTTAGTAAAAGTAATGAAGTAATAATATCCATCTTTGGCACTTGTGTTCATAGGTCCACATATATCGCTATGTATTAGACTTAGAATATCACCAGCTCGTTCACTCTTTCCAATAAAGGATGACTTAGTTATCTTTCCAAGAAGACATGATTCATAGGTAGTTAATGATTTACAATCATTGATATCGAGGATTCCTTCTTTTATTAGCATGTTTATCCCATTCTTGTTTATGTGACCTAGCCGATAATGTCAAAGGTAGGTATCGCTGACATTATCTAACTTTGGGCATTTATTTGATATATATATATTATATTAATAGGTTGTGATAAAATATAAATATTATTTTTTAATTATCCATGCATCATAGTAGCACCATTCAAAATGATATTATAGAATTTTTTTATTAAAAAAATATAATAATTTTTGGCCAAAAGGTCTATAAAAATAGCATTTAAAAGAAAAGATGGATAATAATGAGAATCATCTAAAATAATGATATCTGAATCAAGAGCAAGCTAAACTATTCCTAATACTAGAACTAAAATAAATCTTCCATCTCTAACGTTCAAGAATTGCTTGCCATCCTTGAACTTTCTATTGACATAAAGTCCCTACAATGAATTGCAAATGTTAATTTGACTTTCAGTATCCAATATCCAGGTAGTAGTATCACAAATAAAGAAATTACAAGATATTATCATATAAGTATCTTGACCAGTAACCGCTTGCTTGTTCTTCCTCGTAGGCCTGTTCGAGTTAAGGAATGCAAGATATAGGATAATTTCTCTTCTAGTGACCTAGCTTCTTGCAAAAGAAGTACTCCATCTTACTCTGGTCTACCTTGGACTTCTTGGTTTGATTGGGCTTAGAAGTCCCAGCATTATTTTTCTACATCTTCTTCTTTTTCTTTCCTTTCTTAAAAGAATGATGACCCACTAAGGACTGACCTACCACATTCACCAACTCCTTATGGAGCTGACGGTCCTTCTCAAATGTCTGTAGTAATCCTAGAAATCATGATAGTTTACTGCAGCCTTAGTCATTCTATAATGACTAAGAAAGGAGAGGTAGGACTTAAGAAATGAATTCAAAATTGCATGCTTGCCCAACTATTCATATAAAGAAAAATTAAGTTCGCTCAGATGTTCGATTTGCTCAATCATGTATTTTATATGAATTGGTAGCCTCTACCTCTAATTTAGTCTAAAGGTAGCCTCTACCTTTAGTGTAAAAGTTTTCCCACTATTTTATATGAATTGGTAACCTCTATCACTATTTTGAGAAATTAACTTAATTTCTTAGCAGGTACTAGAATCCACATAGAATGCACATGGGCCCAAGTGTGGCTTGGCCAACCTCTATGCATCTATGGATAGGTTCTTAATTAATTATTTTTTAAACTATTTTTAGTATTTATTTTGCTCCAAGCACCTCTTTAGCAGGCATGTGGTGCCTCCACCGAAAGTCTTGGTTAGGTCCAACCATTAACATGATCATATTTAGTGTATCCAGCTAATGAATGATTGGCTCAAGTATGGCTAGGCCAACCTGACCACCCATTAGAAAGTCACAACTAAGTCAACATATTATGAATGAAAATTCCAACATCCAAATAAACACTAGGCATGTGGCACCTCCAATGCTTAGCTAGACTATTAGACCCATTACCATCCATCTTAATGGGAGGCTATGAACTATTTATCCCCATAACTGTATCATTTTAAGGACTTAATAATTTAGAAAATTTAATTAATATTTTAAAATTAAGAGAAGATATTAACTTATATTCCAAAAATTCTCTCACTGACTTCACCAAGTCATTAAAGAGGACTAGTGACAAGCTATTATAAAGATTTCTAAATCAATCACACTAATTTACCTTAATGGTATGGATTAGCTCGAATCATCAGACAATTTAGCTCAAAACTCAATTGACCAAATTGACTAGGTAAGTGAGATTGGTGGCAGGGTTTGTCAAAGCTTGTCTTAGATACCATCAAAATGGCTAGGTAAATGGGCTACCAATTAAAAACCATCAATCAAATTGCCAAACTTACCTGAGACACCCATTGGTCAATAAGTTTCGATTAGGTTATTAAAATGACTTGGGCTCGACTACTGAGCCGTAATCAGGTCCATTTGATAATGATCAAAATTATGGACTTGATCAATTTACAACTATTAAGTTTGATCTAGAAAAATCCTAATCTAATCTAATTCAACTCTTGGTTAGATTTAGTCAATTTCTCAATTTAGTCCATATTTGATTCTAACTCTAGGTTTAACCTAGTTAACTAACCTGATTCAAGCTAGCCCATACCCATATTTTATGCAATGTTATTAGATCTTAATTCTCAATTCTAGATCTAAAGTTTCTACTTTTATTTTTCAATTAAGTGTAGAATTGAAACAATTTTAGTTATTGAAACAATCGAATATAACATGTAGTTTTTATATCATCTATCTCATAGGTTCATGTTTAATCATAATTAAAAATTATAAAATTAATTTTTTAAATCATAATTCAGCAACTAAACATGAATAAATTAGATCTAAATAACTTTCATACATCACATACATCATATGTGAAATTAGATCTAATAAACAACATCATATGCACTTAAAATTTCAGATCTTGAAACTAATTTTTTAAATTTAAAAATATTAGATAAATCAATAATAAAATAAATCATAAATCACTTTTAGATCTAATCTAAATATATTTATAATTAAAGTAAGTTTTACAAAATTTTTTTCACTATTCTTCTTCAAGAGATAGAATCACAGTGGCACCCCTATATGCCATAAGAGAAACCCGTTGATTAGGCAAGAGAGGGATTCAATCCCTGCTTCATCTTATGACCAGATGGCCATGATGATCAACTCAATCCAAGTACATGGCTACTCAGAAGAATTCTACACTACATAGCATATATGCATAATCAAAATCAATATTTGAATCATGTGCAGAATTTGGATGGCATGCAGAATTTTCATCTAATCTAATTAGATCATTACTTTACATCACAAATTGTTTCAGATCTGAATCAAAATTTATATATTATTTAAGTCATCTATTTTAGATCTAAATATGCATGAAAGTCTATTCATAGTAATCTAAATACAAACTAAATTCTGGTTGAAATAATAGTCTAGACCTCACATAAAAATTATATTCAAAATAGATTTCATCTTCCATGAAATAACTTGACATAAATGATCTAATCATTCACCAGAAAATTTATAAGATCAGATATGATTCCTCTACATTAAAATATAATCAATATTAGATCATAATTCTAAAGAAATTAAGTTAAAAAAGTAATCGGAATCAAAAAAAGTTCTAGTCAAGAACAAGATGTTAAATTCAGCATCACCAGATTTTAAAACACATTTAGATCAAACCTATTTGTGATTCCAGTTGAAGGAAATTTTTTTTGATATGAATCCAAATTCAGATAAAAGCCAAGAAAGCGAATAGATTTTAGATTTAAAAAAATTTTAATCTGAGGCATCATATACATCTTTCGATCATAGTGGAACAAATAATGCAGGTTGCTGAAAATTATGCAATGCAGAATTTGCTTCGCTAGATCTGGATGTGCAGATCATCTACTTCACATGCACGTCTTGCTCCGTAGGAAAGAGGGATGAAAATCTTAGTGACACTCCTTCAAAAGGGAAGCAAGGGAGAATGAAGAGGAAGAAGGAGATCTGATCTCTAGTTACTTGGAAAGAGACTCTTCGCGCCAAGAGCCACCATGCCAAAGATCCTCCATGCCCCAAGTTATTTTTCATGCCAATATGGGAAGCATATTCAACACCGAAAAAAAAAGCTCTCTCCCTTTTAATATTGTCACCCATAATCTGATCAAGAGTCTGAAGGATTTAGATCTCTTATTCAAATCAAATTTGAATAAGATTGATCTTATCAACGAAGAGACCCTAGATAGAAGGAGAGGCTCCACTTGCACCTCTCTCTTTAGTTTCACACGAACAAGGGGATAGGGCATGATTTCTAGCACCCCTCCACCTTCTTGGTTGGCCAAATAGGAGAGAGCCTCCTAGTGATTTAAGGCATTTTTTAACCAAATCAAATTTGGTTCAAATTGAGTCAAATTTAAATTTGATTCGAATCTAATTCGAAGAGTCTGTTAATCCTAAACTATTTAGGATTTAGGTCCAAGTCTAACTTGGATTATTAACCCAATTAGTCTTAAATAAATCAAGTTCAATTAAATTAAATCTGATCTAAAATAATCAAGACTTGAATTCAATCTCTCACAAATCTTTAGATCATAGATCAGGTCAAACTCATCCCCAAAATTAAAACTGTACCTTATGACCAGTGCTAGATAGGCATAGCCAGTGTTTAATTCCATATGACCTATAACTTAATTTTTAATTAATAAATCTATTTGTTCAATCAAGTCAATTACTTCCAATTTGAATACAAAAATATTATGTCAATTCTTTCCTATGTTGCTTGACTTATATACATGACTCCATAGGTTCAA
>QRFJ01002228.1:101442-103942 GCA_006176705.1 Cocos nucifera | reverse complement strand
CAGGGACTATAGGAATCTGGTTATAGCTAGAGTATCCATCAAGAAAATAGTAAAACTCTTGTTCAGCTAATTTTTCCAACATTTGATCGATGAATGTAAGAAAAAGTGATCCTTCTTTGTTGTCGCATTCAATTTTCTATAATTTATACAGACCCTCCATCCTGTTTGGATTCTAGTTGGGATAAGTTCTTTTTTTTCATTTTGGACCACTGTTATCTCAGACTTTTTGGGTACTACTTGCATAGGACTTAGCCAAGAACTATCAAAGATGGAATAAATTATTCCATTATCAAGTAATTTTAAAATTTCTTTCTTGACTTTATCTTTTATAGCTGGATTGAGTCTTCTCTGAGCATCTCTAATTGATTTAGCTCCTTCTTCTAGGTGTATCCTATGTTGAACTATTGAGGAGCTTATTCCTTTAATATCTACCATGGTCTAGCCTATTACTTCTCGATTTTCCTTCAGGACTTCTAACAATTCCTCCTCTTATTTAGGATTTAGGTCTGATGCAATAATTATGGGCAAGGTTTTCATTGGACCTAAATAGGCATACATGGGATGCTTGGGGAGAGGTTTCAATTCTAATTTGGGTGCCTCCTCTATTGATGGCTTGGGTGATGGTTTAGCTATTTTCATGAGAGGTTCAGTAGGAGATTCCCATTTCTAGCTAATCCTATGGTCAATAAGTATTTCATCGATATCTTCAGGTTCATAGTTTAGCCAAATACTTGACTCAAGATCGACTTCTTCATCGCTAATATCAATGGGTTCATAAATTTCATCTTGGATTATATTTACATTAGCATGTTGAGTGGATTCTTGTTCCAGATTAAATATATTTAACTCAATGGTCATGTTTCCAAAGGATAACTTCATAAGTCCATTTCGACAGTTGATTTTAGCGTTAGCAATAGCTAGGAAAGGTCTTCCTAAAATAATTGGGATATGACCCTTGGGATTTGAAACTGGTTCGATCTCTAAAATGATGAAGTCTACAAGAAAGATAAAATTGCCAACCTTGATTAAAACATCTTCTACCATTCTCTTAGGGATCCTAAAAGATTGATTTGCTAATTATAACGTGATCCCTATTGGCTAAAGTTTTTTCAATCCTAATTGCTCGTAAACTGAATAGGGCCAAATATTGACACTAGCCCCTAAGTCTAGCAAGACCTTCTCAATTTGGATTTCTCCAATAACACATGAAATTATTGGAGATCCTGGATCCTTATATTTTATTGGCACGTGACTTGATAAGTATGAGCTCACACTTGCAGCCAAGAATGCTCTCTTGGGTACATTAGTGGTCCTCTTCTTGGTATAAAGATCTTTTAAGAATTTAGCATAGGTCGGTATTTGTTGGATCATGTCTAGTAGAGGGATATTTACCTGGACTTATTTAAAAATCTCTAATATTTTATCTAAATATTTTGATTTTTTATTAGACCTTAATCAATTTGGAAAAGAAGCTCTAAGAGTTATGGGTACTGGGCTAGGTATACTATCAGTTTTAGGAGCTTAAGTTTGTAAGGTAGGTTATTCGTAAAGTTGCTTGGCAGATAAGTCCTCTCTATTATCAAATGTACCTACCTTGTTATACACTTATTTTCCCAATCTTAATGAGTGAATAGCATTCACTTGGTTGACTTGATTTTTCTATTGGGATCGTGGACCATTTTGGTTTCTTGGGTTGAGCTTGGG
Organism: Cocos nucifera; assembly: GCA_006176705.1. Classification (NCBI taxonomy): domain Eukaryota; kingdom Viridiplantae; phylum Streptophyta; class Magnoliopsida; order Arecales; family Arecaceae; genus Cocos; species Cocos nucifera. The sequence goes on along the minus strand of QRFJ01002228.1, from coordinate 102,238 downwards.
TTGGCTAGGTAGCTTACCTCGTTCTCGCTCATTCATGATAGAGGCCAGCTGATCTACCTATATTTCTAATTGGGCTATGGCCTGGGTGTTAGCATTTAGGAGCTAGCCAGTGGTTTGCATGAAATTACTCAATCTAGCATTGGTATCAGCATTGGATTTGGCTAGGACTTCTAGGCTTTTCTTTAAAGAACTAAGTTTCTTTTCAAGATTATTGAAGCCTAGTGGGTTGTTTAACATGGGGTTGGGTCTTGGATTTTGCTAGTTGAGACTAGGACCACCTAGATTTGGGTTCTACGACCATGAGAAGTTTGGATGATTCGTCCATCCTGGGATATATATGGGTGCATAAAGATTGTTCATTGATTTCTGGTATGTAGCATTTACCTGTGCACACCCATTTTTTGTTGGATTTGTCAGGAGAAGACAGTCTTCAAAGACATGATTTATGAAGAAAAATCCTGATTTCTCGGATCAGGTTCGTTCAAATTTGATCGGATCAAGAGATATATTTCAAAAATTTTTTTCTTTGATCCAAATCAGATTTAAAATATTTTAGATCTAATTTATATTATTATAATAATTAAAATAAAATATAAATAAATTAAATTAGATTTAATTTACCTTGATGTAGGATAATCCTATTATCCGTTGATGATCCTGTAAGCAGTGAAAGGTTCTGGATCTAGCCACGCAAGTGCCTGGCCTCTACCGGTATCCACTTGGGCTGGATCTAGAGATCCTTTTTTTCTCTATCACATCTCTAAAAATCATATCTGAATTTGATTTGAAGGATCTT
>QRFJ01002228.1:79477-101432 GCA_006176705.1 Cocos nucifera | reverse complement strand
TTTCGATCAGATCGAAGGAAGTGAATACCCTTAAGCCAAAAATTCCTAGACTATCTCAAGGAAAAATGGCATAGTCTCTCAATGGACTCCACCAGGAATACCTCAACTCAACAAAATTTCAGAATGGAGAAATCGAACTCTATTGGATATGTTGATCCATGATGAGCTTCACAGACCTTCCTGATTTTCTTTAGGGGACACTCATTTGTTAACTTCAATTTATCTACTGAATAGAGTTCCCTCTAAAACCATTCCTACCACACCGTATAGATATGGAACGATAAGAAACCAAGTCTGAGTCATCTCAGAATTTGGGTGTTGTCTAGCTCATGTCAAAAGACAACAAAGCGAAATAAGTTAGAGTTTAGGTCCTGCAGAGGCTCGCATTCATAGATATCCTAAAGAAGTCCTTAGGATACTCTTTCTACAGTTTCGGAAGACCATAATGTGATTGTGAGTCGACATGCCATATTTCTTGAAAAATAGGTTATTCAAGATAGCGGCATTGGAAAGCAGATTAAGCTTGATGAGAAAGTCTCACAAGTATAACGAGGCTAAGGATCAATTGGAACCAAATCAGTTGAGCCAATAAGAAACTACCTCCCTCCACCTCATAGATCGGAAAGAGTTTTTTCATCCTCCTAAAATACTTAGATATATTTTCAGGAGGAAAATAGAGGAAATGTTCCTCATAGGTAATTGGTGCTCAAGTTGATAATCCCAAAACCTACAACAATGGCGATATCAGATATCGACTCTGAGAAATGGCTAAAGGCAATGCAGGTCAAAAATTGACTGAATCACTCAAACTAAGTCTGAACCTTGGTAGATCCATCAGAAGGTATAGTACCTATTGGGTGTAAATGGATCTTCAAGAGAAAGATTGGTGCAGATGGGAATGTGGAGACATTCAAGGCTAGACTAGTAGCAAAAGGTTATAAGTCAAGTAAGGCATGACTATCAGGATACCTTTTTTTCAGTGGCTATGCTAAAATCCATCCACACATTGCTTGCCATTGCAGCCTATTTTGATTATGAAATATGGCAAATGAATGTGAAAACGACATTCTTAAATGGATATCTTGAGGAAGATATCTATATGAAACAGTCACTAGGTTTCACATCCAGTGATACTGATCACAAGGTTTGCAAGCTCAAAGATCCATATATGACTTAAGCAAGCATCTCGGAGCTAGAACACTCATTTTCAATGATGTGATCCAAAAACATTTGATTTCATCAAAAATGAAGAGGAATCATGTATCTTCAACAAGGTCAGTGGGAGCTCTGTTACTTCCTCGTATTGTACGTGATGACATCCTCCTTATTGGAATGATACTCCCATATTTGACGACAGTCAAAATATGGTTGTCCAAGGAATTCTCCATGAAAAGACCTAGTGAAGCATCCTTTATTCTAGGAATTAAGGTCTATAGGGATAGACCGAATAGGATGCTAGGACTTTCACAGAAGATGTACATAGAGGAAGTATAAAGAGGTTTAGCATGGAAAACTCTAAGAGGGATTAATATTCTTGCAGACATGTATTCATCTTTCCAAGAAGATGTGCTCATACACACCTGAGGAATAGAACGCATGAGGCAAGATCCCTTATGCTCTTTACAATAGGGAGCCTCATGTATGCCATGCTATGCATTTACGACTTGATATAAGCCCATGCTGTGAGTATCACAAGCAGATATCAATCAAATCCAGGTGAAGAACACTGGACTTCTGTGAAATGTATCCTTAAGACTTAAGAAAAACTAAGGATATGATATTGGTTTTTGGTAATGGTGAACTTCAAGTCCAGGGATACACAGACTCGGATTTCATATCGATGTAGATGATCGAAAGTCAACATCTAGGAGTTTGTTTGTGTGCAATGGTGGTGCTGTCAGCTGAAAGAGTTCCAAGCAAACTGTGATAGCAAATTCCATCATGAAAATAGAATATATCGCTGCATCAGAGGCTACGAAGGAAGCATTTTGGTATAAGAAATTTGCTGTAGAAATTGAGTAATGCCATCAGATGCCATTCCTCGTACTGCGACAACAATGGTGCCATACCTTGCTAAGAGTCGAGGTCTCACCAAAAATCCAAGCACATTGAGCAGCGATACCATCTCATCCACAATTATCTCGAGAAGGGTTACGTCGAGGTCAAGAGAGTCAATTTCGTAGATAATGTGGCAGACCCACTTACAAAGCCATTGGGACAACAAAAAATCAAAGCCCACCTTGAGAAGATGGAACTTAGACTTGTAGCCAATTGGTATTAGGACAAGTAGAAGATTGTTAGATATATGTGCTCTAGAAGCCAGAATTGGCTGACACTTGTAATACACTTCTAGGGGCAAAATTATAATTTTAACTATAATCAATAAAATGGGTTATTTTCTATCACATATGTGTATTTAGTGTCTGTGATACATCCTTTGAGTTAATGATAATGATAATTTATATTTTCAAGAGTTGAAAATTTAAGATATGAATAATAATTATTAACTTATAAATGCTCCCGACCATAAGATCATCACGAGGATGGTGATTGCTCTGGAAGGTTGGCATACAATCGCTTCTCTTTAGTAGATGAGTCTTGAGTCTACAGTGTGGAGACATCAGAGCGAGAGTACAGATACTCATTAGAGAATGAGGGCACTGAGCGTAATCACCTCAAGTAGTCATTAGGAAGTCTACCTTCTCATTAATGACTGACTCGATGCTACAATGGTGTATCTGGTTCTTTGACCTGAGGTGCATCGGCAGTTCACCTTGAGGGTGTTATAGTTTGACTACACCATAACTTGATCTCCTAGCTATTCGGATCCCTGAGGTGTATGTTGGCTATAGCATGTTCATTGTAGGAACTGGATTGCATCAAGATGGAATCTATCTACCTCGGTGGTAGAGGAGTAGCCCTATGATGATCATGAGAATCAAGTCCAGAAGCCCATGGCCATGGCAGAGTGAAATAATAGAAAGAGTTTTCTATTTAGGTTTTTACATCGGACTTGAATCGAATGATACATCAATAATAGAAACTAGGTTTGACGAGTTCACCTTAACCCTAATTTATCGCGGGCTCAAGATAGAAGAACTTAATCACATAGGTAGCTGCACCAAGAGGTTTGCATTCAGCTTTGATGGGTTGCCACCATATACTGTTAGGTGTCACTAGTGGATTTTGGGAGCAATTAGAATGATTTAGATGATCGATCATTCTAGCTGTTCGAATCAGAAGAGTTCTGATCCATCGAAAGGAGTTTCGATGATGTCGATGATAGAGATCATGACATATTCCATTACCATACAGAACTGAACCTAACTGGGTTACACAAATAAGGATTTGAATCTGATGATCATCAATTGAACTGATATAGTTCAATTGATTTGAATGAGATTCAATTAGATTCAAGGAAATCGTGCTAGCACTCGATTGAACCTAACGTTCTTCTTTTACTATCATAAATAGTTGTCTTGACTGAGTCAAAGGAGTTTGTGCTCGATCAGAGGCCTTCATTTGGTCTGACTGGATCCTGTCCAGGTCAGAAAAGGATTGTCTTATTTTGTAAGACAATACCTGCCATTTTTGGTCACCTACCATTTCTCGTCCTTTGACTTTGGTCAAAAGTTGACCATTGACTTGTCAAATGTTGACCATTGACACTTGACTTCTGTCCACGTGTCACGCACCTATTGGAGAGCTGGTGGGGGCTTGTCCCCCTGCCAGAAACTAGCAAGGAGGAGGGCATGAGGTGCCCAGGAGTCCCTATTGGACAGAGACTCCATCTCCTTTTTGGATTCCAAATAGACTCCTCCTAAGAACCAACTTTGACTGGTCTTAGGTGCCATCTAAGGATGAATCCAAGAGACTCTATTCCCACCAATCAGATTTAGATCTGATTTCACAAAGGCTTGTGATTGGTTGGGATGAAGAGGAGTTGGATCATGCATAGTCTATAAATAAGACCCTGTGCCCAATTCAAGAAGATGAATGAAAAACAGAACACAATTCCCATGCCAAAGGCTACCTCTCTCTTCCTCCTCCATGCCAAGTTCATCTTCTCCCTCTCCTCTCCATGCCCAAAGAAGTTTGGGATCTCAGTTGGTGCAATCTAGGCGAGAAAGGTGACAGAAAGCTAGAAGGCTGCGCTGCTGCAAAGGACAACTGCTGATCTTCAAAAGCTGTTTGGAAGATCCTTCAAATCAAATTCAGTTTAATGAGACCTGAATCAATTCTCCCTAAGAAAAGATTAAGTCCTGAGGTCTTCCACCATTGTAGATGTGCGGGCCCTTCCCGGGGTTGATTGTTCTCGGCTGGATACAGTGGCTCAGTTGCACCGGGAAGATGCAACCATGTCTATTAGGCATTGGATGCTATGGGCTGGAGGATGAGTTGGGCTCAATATTTCGGATACGGTGAGAGACCCAATTAGGAACCCAGTCTATGCAAATGGTGGGTCTGACTTAACTAAGGAGTGGATCAATATTCCGGATACGGTGAGATTCATGAATTAGAGACCAAGTTTGGGTGCACCATGATTAGAGAATCATTGAACAAGAGTTGTTCACTCATTGGCTAACCCATCACCAATAACTGTTAGGTGAGGTGATGAGTCAGTTGGTGAGACCGCACCACCCACTAGAAATCATCAATCGCGGAGATTTTCGCATCTCTACAGAGGGAGTGTAGGGATCCGAGAAAATAGTGGGAGCTAATTTGTTTAAAAATAAAATCCCTAAACAAATTGGTCAAGTCAAAATTACAGTATCTAACTAGAATCTTTGACTCTCTACAGGAAAATGTCTGCGTCCAACCCACTGGCACGTATCCTAGACACACATAGACTGACTGGACCCAATTATAAAGATTGGCTCAGGAACTACAAAATTATTTTGGGTTCAGAGAAGTTAACACATGTTTTGGACCAGGACCCTCCCACCATTACCAGCCTCGTCCATCCTGTTGAACAGAGAGCGTCTCTGGAAAAATGGATTGACGAAGACAATAAGGCCAGATACTACATGTTGGGCTCGATGTCTGATGAGCTCCAGCGCCAACATGAAGATATCGGGACTGCTCGCCAAATGTTGGCTCACCTGCAGGAGATGTTTGGTGAACAGAGTCGCGCAGCCAAATATCAAGTCACAAAATGACTTTTTAAGGCTAAGATGCGTGATGGGCAGTCAGTCCAAGATCACTGTCTGACAATGATCAAGGACATGGAAGAGCTTGAGAAGCTCGGTGTGAAGTTGGACTTGGATCTGCAGAACGATATTATTCTGCAATCCTTGACTGATGCATATGGGCAATTCATCATGAATTACCACATGCATAAACTTCAAAATTCCTTGGCCGAGTTGATGAATATGCTGGTTACCGCTGAGCTTTCTATGAAAGGTTCTAAAGGCTCAGTTCTTGCTATGGAACGGACTTCTTCCAAAAGAAAGTCTTATGGAAAGAAAAAGAAGTCTGTGAAAAAGCAAAAGGTGGAAGGATCAAAGAAGAAGAAGGCAGAATCGAAGAAAAAGGTCGATGGCAAAGGAAAGTGTTTCCATTGCAACAGCGACGGCCATTGGAAGCGGAACTGCCCTACTTACCTGGCCACCCTAAAGAACAAGAAGGAAGGTCCTTCTGGAGGTATGCTCGTTATTGAGTCTAACCTTACGGTTTCTTCTGCATCCAGTTGGGTGCTTGACTCTGGTTCTAGTGCTCATCTGTGCACTTCTATGCAGGGTCTTGAGGATAGCAGGAGGCTGAGGGATGGAGACATGATCCTACGCATCGGTAATGGAGCAAGAGTTGCTGCAGTAGCCGTGGGAACATACCCTCTTGCGATTACCATCTGGTTTAGACTTAGTTTTAAAAGACTGTTATTATGTGCCTGCAGCTAGCAGGAATTTGATTTCTGTTTCATGCTTAGCACAAGAAGGTTATGTGATCACCTTCTTTAAGGACCATTGTAACATTCTTTATGAAAGAAATAAAATTGCAAATGATTTCCTTGTTAATGGTCTTTATCAGTTGCATATTGATGTACCTATTTTAACTATCGAGCAAAACGTGAATGCCAAACGACCTAGGGATAGTCCAAACGACAGATATCTATGGCACCTGAGATTAGGTCATATAGCAGAAGATAGGATTAACAAATTGGAGAAAAATGGGCTATTGAGTCCATTGACTTTTGAGTCATATCCAACTTGTGAATCTTGTCTTCAAGGCAAAATGACTAAACTCCCTTTTGTTGGACATGGGGAGAGGGCCACAGATCTCCTTGCCCTAGTACATACTGATGTGTGCGGCCCATTTGATGTGCCGGCTAGAGGCAATTTTGTCTACTTCATTACCTTTACCGATGATCTGTCTAGGTATGGGTATGTGTATCTTATGAGACATAAGTCTGAAGCTTTTGAAAAGTTCAAAGAATTCAGACATGAAGTAGAAAAACAAACTGGAAAACCCATTAAGGTTCTTCGATCAGATCGAGGAGGTGAATACCTTAGCCGGGAATTCCTAGACTATCTTAAGGAAAATGGCATAGTCTCTCAATGGACTCCACCAGGAACACCTCAACTCAACGGGGTTTCAGAACGGAGAAATCGGACTCTATTGGATATGGTTCGATCCATGATGAGCTTCACAGACCTCCCTGATTTTCTTTGGGGACATTCATTATTAACTTCAATCTATTTACTGAATAGGGTTCCCTCTAAAACCGTTCCTACCACACCGTATGAGATATGGCACGGTAAGAAACCAAGTCTGAGTCATCTCAGAATTTGGGGTTGTCCGGCTCATGTCAAAAGACAACAAGCGGACAAGTTAGAGTTTAGGTCCTTTAGAGCTCGATTCATAGGATATCCTAAAGAGTCATTAGGATACTATTTCTACATTCCAGAAGACCACAATGTGATTGTGAGTCGACATGCCATATTTCTTGAAAAATAGTTTATTCAAGATAGCGGCATTGGAAAGCAGATTAAGCTTGATGAGAAAGTCTCACAAGCAGAACGAGCTAAGGACCAAGTGGAACCAAATCAGGTTGAGCCAATAAGAACACTACCTCCTCCACCTCGTAGATCGGAAAGAGTTTCCCGTCCCCCTGAAAGATACTTAGGTATTATTTCAGAGGATGTAGAGGAAATGTTCCTCATAGGTAATGGTGCTCATGGTGATGATCCCAAAACCTACAACGAGGCGATATCAGATATCGACTCCGAGAAATGGCTTAGAGGCAATGAAGTCAGAAATTGACTCGATGCACTCAAACCAAGTCTGGACCTTGGTAGATCCACCAGAAGGTATAGTACCTATTGGGTGTAAATGGATCTTCAAGAGAAAGATTGGTGCAGATGGGAATGTGGAGACATTCAAGGCTAGACTGGTGGCAAAAGGTTATAGTCAACGTGAAGGCATTAGACTATCAGGATACCTTTTCCCCAGTAGCTATGCTAAAATCCATCCGCACATTGCTTGCTGTTGCAGCCTATTTCGATTATGAAATATGGCAAATGGACGTGAAAACGGCATTCCTAAATGGATATCTTGAGGAAGATATCTATATGGAACAGCCGCTAGGTTTCACATCCAGTGATACTGATCACAAGGTTTGCAAGCTGCAAAGGTCCATATATGGACTTAAGCAAGCATCTCGGAGCTGGAACACTCGTTTCAATGATGTGATCAAAAAGTTTGGTTTCATCAAAAATGAAGAGGAACCATGTGTTTTCAAAAGGGTCAGTGGGAGCGCTGTTGTCTTCCTCGTATTGTACGTGGATGACATCCTCCTTATTGGGAATGATATTCCCATGTTGACATCAGTCAAGATGTGGTTGTCCAAGGAATTCTCCATGAAAGACCTAGGTGAAGCATCCTTTATTCTAGGAATTAAGGTCTATAGGGATAGACCGAATAGGATGCTAGGACTTTCACAGAAGATGTACATAGAGGAAGTACTAAAGAGGTTTAGTATGGAAAACTCTAAGAGGGGATTAATACCCTTCAGACATGGTATTCATCTTTCCAAGAAGATGTGCCCCAGCACACCTGAGGAAATAGAACGCATGAGCAAGATCCCTTATGCTTCTGCAATAGGGAGCCTCATGTATGCCATGCTATGTACACGACCTGATATAGCCCATGCTGTGAGTGTCACAAGCAGATATCAGTCAAATCCAGGTGAAGAACACTGGACTTCTGTGAAATGTATCCTTAAGTACTTGAGAAGAACTAAGGATATGATGTTGGTCTTTGGTAACGGAGAACTCCAAGTCCAGGGATACACAGACTCGGACTTCATGTCCGATATAGATGATCGAAAGTCGACATCTGGCAGACTGTTTGTGCTGGAAGAGTTCCAAGCAAACGGTGATACCATCTCATCCGCGATTACCTTGAGAAAGGTTACGTTGAGGTCAAGAGAGTCAACTCCGCAGATAATGTGGCAGACCCACTTACAAAGCCGTTGGGCCAGCAGAAGATCGAAGCCCACCTTGAGAAGATGGGACTTAGACTTGTAGCCAATTGGCTTTAGGACAAGTGGGAGATTGTTAGATATATGTGCCCTAGAAGCCAGAATTGGCTGACACTTGTAATACACTTCTAGGGGCAAAATTATAATTTTGACTATAATCAATAAAATGGGTTATTTTCTATCACATATGTGTATTTAGTGTCTGTGATACATCCTTTGAGTTAATGGTAATGATAATTCATATTTTCAAGAGTTGAAAATTTAAGACATGAATAATCATTATTAACTCATAAACAGCTCCCGACCATAGGATCATCACGAGGATGGTGATTGATCCGGAAGGTTGGTGTACGATCGCTTCTCTTTAGTAGATGAGTCTTGAGTCTACGGTGTGGAGACACCGGAGCGAGAGTACAGGTACTCGTTAGAGAACGAGGGCACTGAGCGTGACCACCTCGAGTAGTCATTAGGAAGTCTACCTTCTCGTCAATGACTGACTCGATGCTGCAGTAGTGTGTCTGGTTCTTTGACCTGAGATGCATCGGCAGTTCACCTTGAGGGTGTTATAGTTTGACTACACCATTACTCGGTCTCCTAGCCATATGGAACCCTGAGGTGTATGTTGGCTATAGCATGTTCATTGTAGGAACTGGATTGCATCAAGATGGGAATCTATCTACCTCGGTGGTAGAGGAGCAGCCCTATGATGATCATGAGAATCAAGTCCAGAAAGCCCATGGCCATGGCAGAGTGAAATAATAGAAAGAGTTTCTATTTAGATTTTCACATTGGACTCGAATCGAATGATTACATCATATGACAGAGACTAGGGTTTGACGAGTTTCACCTTAACCCTAATCTGATCGGGGCTCAAGATAGAAGAACTTAATCACACAGGTAGCTGCACCAAGAGGTTCGCATTCAGCTCTGATGGGTTGCCACCATATACTGCTAGGTGTCACTGGTGGATTTTGGGAGCAATTAGAATGATTTAGATGATCGATCATTCTAGCTGTTCGAATCAGAAGAGTTCTGATCCATCGAAAGGAGTTTCGATGATGTCGATGATAGAGATCATGACATATCCCATTACCATACAGAACTGAACCTAACTGGGTCACACAAACAAGGGTTTGAATCTGGTGATCATCAATTGAACTGATCTAGTTCAATTGATCTGAATGAGATTCAATTAGGTTCAAGGAAATCGTGCTAGCACTCGATTGAACCTAACGTTCTTCTTTTACTATCATAAATAAGTTGTCCTGACTGAGCCAAAGGAGTTTGTGCTCAATCAGAGGCCTTCATATGGTCTGACTGGAGGTTGTCCAAGTCAGAATAGGTTGTCTTATTTGTAAGACATTACCTGCCATTTTTGGTCACCTGCCATTTCTTGTTCTTTGACTTTGGTCAAAAGTCTACCTTTGACTGGTCAAACGTTGACCATTGACCCTTTGACTTTTGACCACATGTCATGCACCTATTGGAGAGCTGGTGGGGGCCTGTCCCCCTGCCAGAACCTGGCAAGGAGAAGGGCGCACGCCAAGGGTGGCGTGAGCCCAAGTAGGAGGCGCCTAGGAGTCCTTGTTGGACAAGGACTCCACCTCCCTTTTGGATTCCAATCAGAGTTCTACTAAGAATCCAGTTTGACTGGTCTTAGGCGCCCTCTAAGGAGGAATCCAGGGGTCTCTATTCCAACCAATCAGATTTAGATCTGATTTCACAAAGGGTTGTGATTGGTTGAGAGGAAGAGGAGTTGGATCACAAGAGGTCTATAAATAAGACCCTGCGCCCAACCCTAATAAGAATGCAATTCAATTGAGAAACCCCATGCCCCAAGGCTGCCTCTCCCCTCCTTCCTCCATGCCATAGCTTCTTCTCCCCTTGCTCTCCACGTCCAAAAGGTGTTTTGGACTTAGGTTGGTGCGATTCAGATCAAGGAAAGGCGATCAAAAGCAAGAAGGCTGCGCTGCTGCAAAAGGACGACTGCAGATCTTCAAAAGAGTTTTGAAGATCCTCCAGATCAGATCCAGATCTGATTTTTGGAGGTGTGATAGAGAAGAAGAGGATCTCCAGATCCAACCCGAGTGGATACCGGTAGAGGCCAGGCGCTTGCGTGGCTAGATCCAGAACCTTCCGCTGCAATCAGGATCATCTCCAGGGTAATAGGATTACCCAAATCAGGTAAATTAAATTTGATTTAATTTATCTTATTTTATTTTATTTATTAAAATAATAAGAATCAGATCTAAAATATATCAAGATCTGATTGGGATTAAGAGAAAATTTTTGAAATATATCTCTTGATCTAATCAGATCTGGACGAACCTGGACTGGAAAATCAAGATTTCCCTTCAGAAATAACTCATCGATCCTCTCAACAACAAGTCCGTACCATGGAGTTTGCAGAAGGCACATTGAAATCAAGCCAGACGATCTTGAGTAGTGAAGGAAAACTATTATTTAATTAACCTTGCTTCTTGACTTAAAATGAATGATAGGATCAAAGTTCAACCCTCCTAACCTGGATTAGTGACAAGCTTTGAAGATAGTTGAAGTCCCAAATTATGGGCAACACGCTCCTCCCGGATGAACTCCTTCCAATCGCACTCCTCCCGAACGAACTACTTCAGTCACGCTTGCAGGTGTAACATGGACTCATCCACTTTAACAGACTTCACATGGCCCAACGGCTCACTATTAGACGATTTGAGCTGTCACTATCAGTTTGTTACATACTCCATCTATATAATAGATCCTCCAGATACATTTTTCTTTAAGCTCTCTTTTCCTTTCCATTACTCTGCTCCTCTATTTTTCTAAAAACTCAATTCTAGTTGATCAAAAAACTAACTTGAACATTGGAGGATCCTATTGGAGCTATCCACCTTCGATTAAAATTTTATTTTACAGGTCTGGTCGATGGCCTCATCCTTTGATCAGTATAATAATTTAATATAAAAAGTATTAATATCTTGGTTATTTAATTTTAAATATTTAGTATTTGATATTTTCTATATTCTTTATCAGGAAACTTGACAAGTATGATTTATTAACCATTAGAAATGGACTGCATAAAATTTGAGGCCAATTAGATATAAATCAAATCCAGAATGAATATCAAAGATAAATCAAGCTTTGGCCCAAAATCCAACTCAGCCCAAATTCAAAAAAATACAAATTCAACTCAAATTAAATGATGTCCATGTGCATTTAAAGAGGGGAAGACGTTGCCGAGGGGAATCTTTTGCATAAACAATGGATGATGCAATGCGGCATGATTTGGGCACTGCAGAATTAAATAAGATGAGGGAAACGCGTGACTCAACGTGAGTGGATCTTATGAAAGAATATATAAAAAAAAATAAAAAATAATTAAATGATATTTTTTGTCCTATTTTTTCTTCATTCATCCAAATCTCTTTATTATTTGTTGGGGATAAACTCTGCTCCCGCCGAAGTCTAGTTCGATGCTTAGCCTAATGCAAGCAGTATCCGCAGAAGAGCTTCAGTAGACGGGCTTCAGCCGAACCCCCAGCGGCCGAGCTTCTTCTAACCCATTCAGTCGATCGAGCTACTGAGCTACCGAGCTCCTTCGAACTCCTCAGCCGCCGAGCTCCTCAAACTCCCAGCGTCCGATCTCCTTCGAATCCGTTTAGCCAACCGAACTGCCCAGCGATCGAGCTCCTTCGGACTCCCAACAGTCGGGCCTCAGTCGAAGTCTTTCAATCGATCGAACACTCCAACGGTCAAGCTTCCCTCGACCGAACTCCTCTTGAAGTCCGAACCTCTTTGGGATTGGTATACGCCCGAGTTCGTCGGCCAACACCTACTTCCTCAGGCTACGGCTGTCGAAAATCGACAGTATGGCCACTACTACTAGCGACACCACTCTCTCCGTAACTAGCCCCATGCAGCCTGGATGACATGGCCACTACTACTTGCGACATCACTCTCTCCGTAACCAGCCCCATGCAGCCTGGACGACATGGCCACTACTATTGGCGATACCACTCTCTCCATAACCGACCACCATGCAGCCCATGACCTATCGGTATGGCTGTCACTGTCCACCTGACGATGCCTTCCTCTCCGTATCGTACTCCATGCGGCTCCCACCGTTCGCTGTCAGGCGGTATGGCCATCGCCATCTACTAAGCTTCGCCTATAAAGGACCCTCCAGATATGCTAATCTCTAGGCTCTCCTCTTCTTCTCCAAGCTCCGAAACCTATTTCAAGCACTCCATTCCTATTGGCCAGAGCTGACTTGATCGTTGGAGGGTCCTGCCGGAGCCACCCCCCCAGCAGCTTCGGATGGGACTTTGTTTTGCAGGTCCTCGGTGGCGACCTCATCGGCGTCCACTCCAGCGGACTCCGACGACGATCGAATTCTGCGTCAACAGATTGGCGCTAGAGAAAGGGCAACCCCAAACCTCTGAGGTTTCCTTATTCTTAAAGGAGTGCTCGGTGATGATTTTTCTCTTTCCTCTCTAGAGATCTTTCTCTTCTCTTCCGAAGAGAAAATGCCTCTGAGGAGAGCTTCGACTTGGCACTCGACAGCCTTCGTGGTTCGATCCCATCCAGATCCGTCTGTTCCTGCTTCAGCCCCGGTAGCTCGGGCTCCACCTGTACCCACGATGGATGTGAAGCAGTTTGACCAGCTTGTCCGACAGGTCCGTGGCCTCACAGAGGCATTGCAGGCCATACAACAGCCCCCGGTGGTGACTCCACCAGGAAACCCACCATCGAAATATCGAAAATTGGCCCCAAGGAAGAGTACCAGGGCCAACGTACCTATCACCCCTAAGAGGGAGAAATAGAGAGCTGAGGATCCATGTTCGGATCATAGTTCTCTCCTGGGGGAGACCTTCCCCATTTGTAGCTGGAAGCCCCCCAAGATCTGCAACCAAGATGATGCCCTCGATCGCAGACTGCAGAAGATGGACCGATGGATTGAAGAGCTCGGCCACGTCGCTCCGACTCATCAAGCCGACGTCCACGCTGAACCTTCTTTCTTCCTCTGAATTATGCAAGAACCCGTTCCACCGAACTTCGAGCTCCCTCAACTTGAGAGTTACGATGGAACTTCCGATCCAGTTGATCATCTAGAGGCCTTCCGTGCCATGATGCTACTCCACGGTGCTTCAGACGCCATACTATGTCGAGATTTCCCATCTACATTAAAGGGAGTAGCTAGAACTGGTACTCGGTATTGAAGCCGAGCACGATCTTCTATTTTGATTAGATGAGCAGTCAGTTCGTGGCCCACTTCATCAGCAGCCGACGTCCGCACCGAGGTTTGGATTCTCTGTTGAGTGTCAAGCAGAAGCGGGGGGAATCCATCCGGGCTTACGTCATCCGATTCAATGCCGTGGCATTGGAGGTCTGGGACTTGGACAAGTCTATTGCGATGGCCGCACTCAAGGGCGACCTCCAGAAAAATGACTTGCTGTTCTCCTTGAAAAAAAAGTATCCCAGGGACTTCGCCGATCTACTAGCTCGGGCTGAGAGATATGCCTATGCGGAAGAAGCCTTCAAGTTGAAGGACGAAGAAGCCCTGAGAGAGCGACTAACGGACGATGGAGAATCGAGTGAAGTTCGGCCACACTCGCAGACCCCCTCTGAAAGTAGGCGGGCCTGAACTCCTCAAACTTATCACCGAGGGAGCCCCGACAGAGAGGCGCGAAGAAGCCCTCCTCTCAGAAGGTTTCATAACTATTCCCCCCTCAACGCTCCTCAAACTTAGATTCTCATCAAAGTGAAGAACCAGCTGCCAAGACCAGAAGGGTTACAGTCTCCCCCAAACAAGCATGATCAAAATAAGTACTGCCTCTACCATCGCGACCATGGTCACGACACTGAGGAATGCATCCAGCTCCAAGATGAAATTGAGGAGCTCATCAGAAAGGCGTGGCTGGGTAAATTCCTCCAGCACCAGCCTGAAGTAGGAAAAGATTGACCAAGGGCGCTGCCATAGCCAGAGACGACAAGGAGCTCGGCACTGCCATAGCCAAAGACCGTAAGAAGATCGGCCACCTTACGGCGTCATCCACATTGCCCCTGGGAGGAGCTTGGTGCATCAGCAATTCATCATCTCCTAGCGACAAGAGCTTGCACCAAATTGAGAAGGCCAGCATGAGGAGGTTGTCCACCTCAAGACTTATTGCCGAAGAAATGCGGAGGAACAACACTACCATGACTTTGAAATACAGAATTTGGGGATGTGCTGCTAGTAACTTCCTTTCAATAAAACTCTTTTCTTTCGATAATATTATTTCTGGATGCGAAAACTATGCGATGACAGGGAAGAAGCAGTCAATAATTGCTGCGTTAGGAATAGGAGGAGAACCTCGTCCTAATGCGAGCAACAACCTTGGCTAGAGATAAGATCTCTCCAAAGTGAAGGCCTCGTTCACAAAGGATGAGATGGGGGGAGAGGCCCTGACAGCGGCCCTTATGTGCCCCCACAGCCCATTAGGAATAGGAGGAGAACCTCGTCCTAATGCAAGCATCAACCTCTGCTAGAGAAATCTCTGGACAGCTAGAGATAATCTCTCCGAGTGATCGAGTCAAATTAGGAACAGAAGGAGAACCTCCTAATGCGAGCATCAACCTCGGCTAGAGATAAGATCTCTCTCGAGCGATCGAGTCAACCTTGATTAGGAATAGGAGGAGAACCTCATCCTAATGTGAGCAACAACCTCGAAGAGAGATAAGATCTCTCCGAGTGATTATGGACAACCTCGGCTAGAGAAAGATCTCTCCCGAGCGATCGAGTCAACCTCAGTTAGGAACAAGAGGATAACCTCATCCTAATGCAAGCAACAATCTCGGCTAGAGATAAGATCTCTTCTGAGTGATTGTTGACAACCTTGGCTAGAGATAAGATCTCTTTCGAGCGACCATGACAACCTCGGCTAGAGATAAGATCTCCCTCGAGCGATCGAGTCAACCTCGGTTAGGAACAGAAGGAGAACCTCGTCCTAATGTGAGCATCAACCTCGGCTAGAGATAAGATTCTCCCGAGTGATCGAGTCAACCTCGTTAGGAATAGAAAGAGAACCTCATCCTAACACGAGCAACAACCTTGGCTAGAGATAAGATCTCTTCCGAGCAACAGAGTCAACCTCGACTAGAGATAAGATCTCTCCCAAGCGACCGAGTCAACCGAAGGCCTCGTTCACAAGGACGAGATGGAGGGAGAGGCCCTGATAGCGGCCCTTATGTGTCCCCATAGCCCGTTAGGAATAGGAGGAGAATCTCGTCCTAACACGAGCAAAGTTGAAGGCCTCGTTCACAAAGAACGAGATGGGGGAGAGGCGCGGACGATGGTCCATATGTGCCCCCACAGTCCGTTAGGAATAGGAGGAGAACCTCGTCCTAACGCGAGCAAAGTCGAAGGCCTCATTCACAAAAGACGAGATGGATGGAGACGGACGATGTCCGAATGTGCCCTCATGCCCATTAGGAATAGGAGGAGAACCTCATCCTAACGTGAGCAAAATCGAAGGCCTCGTTCATAAAGAACGAGATGGGGGAGAGGCACAGGACGATGGTCCGTATGTGCCCTCACAGTCCATTAGGAGCAGGAGGAGAACCTCATCCTAACACGAGCAAAGTCGAAGGCCTCGTTCACCTTGGACGAGATGGGGGAGAGGCTGGACGACGTCCGCATGTGCCCCCACAGTCCGTTAGGAAATAGGAAGGAGAACCTCATCCTAACATGAGCAAAGTCGAAGGCCTCGTTCACAAAGGACGAGATGGGGGGAGAGGCTCGGACGATGGTCCGTATGTGCCCCCACAGTCCGTTTAAAAACAGGAGGAGGAACCTCGTCCTAACGCGAGCAAAGTCGAAGGCCTCGTTCACAAAGGACGAGATGGGGGGAGAGGCTCGGACGACGGTCCGCATGTGCCCCCATAGCCCGTTAGGAACAGGAGGAGAACCTCGTCCTAATGCAAGCAATGTCGAAGGTCTCGTTCACAAGGACGAGATGGAGCGAGACAGACGACGAATGTTGCCCCACAGCCCGTTAGGAATAGGAGGAGAACTCGTCCTACCATGAGCAAAGTCGAAGCCTCGATGAGATGGGAGAGAGGCTCGGACGACGGTCCGCATGTGCCCCCACAGCCCATTAGGAAACAGGAGGAGGACCTCATCCTAATGCGAGCAAAGTCGAAGGCCTCATCCACCTTAGACGAGATGGGGGGAGATGGACGACGGTCCGCATGTGCCCTCATAGCCCATGCAGGAGGGGAACCTCCCCCACAGTCCGTTAGGAAGCAGGAGGAGAACCTCATCCTAGCATGAGCAAAGTCCAAGTCCGAGCTCCGAAGTCTGCAGGAAACAGGATCTCCATCAACCTCTGTTAGAGATAAGATCTCTCCCGAAGCGACCGATGACCTCGGCTATGGGTAAGGCCCGCGACGACCACGGCCAAAGTGCTTGAGAAGCCTCGGATAGAGATAAGGCTCGGGACAACCTCGACCAGAGCATCTCCCGAGAAACCTCGGATAGAGATAAGGTCCATGCCCGGACAACCTCGGCTAGAGAAAGCAAGATGCCTGAGACGACCTCGGCTAGAGATAAGCAATCAACCTCCTGGAGAGCATCCGTAGAGAAGCCAACCTCGGTTGGAGAGATCAGAAATAAGATCGAAGGCAACCCCAGCTGAAGATCAGACCCCTCCCGAGTAATCGTATTAACCTCGACTGCTGGAGACAATATTGCCCCCGAGGAGCTCAACCTCTGACCTCTATCATAGTGGATGAGGCCTACCTCAACCTCGGTTGGAGATGAGATTTCCCTCGGGCCTCAACTTTGACATCAACTTTGGCTGGCGATGAATTCTCCCCTTCGAGCTTCGACCTAAACCAGCACAGCGCCCCGAAGAAGACTTTGGCAGTCACCTTTTCTGCACTCCCTTCCCTCGACTTTTGAACATAGGAGTGGGGGGGCTAGTGTTGGGGATAAATCTCCCCACTGAAGTCCCGATGCCTAAAAGTAGCCTAGTTCGATCCAACGGCGGATCTTAGCCTAATGCAAGCAGTAGCCGCAGAAGAGCTTCAACAGATGGGCTTCAAGCTGAACCCTCCAGCGATCAAGCTTCTAACCCGATCTCCGAACCTTAGCGCCAAACTCCTTCAGACTCCCAGTCGGCCGAGCTACTTAGCTGTCGAGCTCCTTCGGACTTCTCAGCTGCCGAGCTCCTCGAACTCCTAGCATCCGATCTCCTTCGAACCCGTTCAGCCAACCAAACTGTCCAGCGACCGAGCTCCTTTGGACTCCCAACGATTGGGCCTCAACCGAAGTCTTTCAACTGATCGAACTCTCTAACGGCCGAGCTTCCCTCGATCGAACTCCTCTTGAAGTCCGAACCTCTTTGGGATTGGTATACGCTCGAGTCCACTGACCAACACCTACTTCCTCAAGCTACGACTGTCGAACCTCGACAGTATGGCCACTAATACTGGCAACACCACTCTCTCCGTAATCAGCCCCATACAGTTCGGATGACATGGCCACTACTATTGGCGACACCACTCTCTCCATAACCAGCCCCATGCAGCCCGAACGATATGGCCACTACTACTGATGACACCACTCTCTCCGTAATCGACCACCATGTAGCCCATGACCTACCGGTATGGCTGTCACTGTCCACCTCATGACGCCTTCCTCTCCATATCGAACTCTATGCGACTCCCATCGTTCGCTGCCAGGCGGTATGGCCATCGCCATCAACTAAGCTCCGCCTATAAAGGACCCTCCAGATACGCTAATCTCTAGGCTCTCCTCTTCTTCTCCAAGCTCCGAAATCTATTTCAAGCACTCCATTCCTATTGGCTAGAGCTGACTTGATCGTTGGAGGGTCCTACCGGAGCCACCGCCCCACTACTCCGAATGGAACTTTATTTTGTAGATATCCGACAGCGACCTCATCAGCCTCTACTCCAGCGGACTCCAGCGATGACCAGATTCTGCGTCAACATTATTTAATCTCATCCATCCATCTTTTAACATTTATTTCTTTCACTAGTTTCACATCTAGAAAATACAAAATCTTCCTTCCTCTTGATGTTTATAAATAAAGTCCAGTACCATTATCTGAAAAATATATCTCTCCATACCATAACTTTTGTAGGAGTTCACGTGATAGGCAAAAATACCTATCCATAAAATTTTTATCCATCTTTTTTTCACTTTCTTCCATCCTTCCAACATACGAGAAAAAAAGTTAGCCAAAGAAAGATGTGCTAAAGGAGAGTTTGTACTTTTTTTAATTATTCTATTTCAACTCCAAGCCCTGTTAATGGCTTAGGGGTTAGTTCTTATTTTTTATCATAAAATTTTCTTTTTCTAATAATGAAATTTTATTTTTCTTTAATTATTGCTTATGCAATTTAATTCTTGCAATTTTTTGCTACACATAGAATAGTTTAATTTTCATGCTTATTTACTTTCTATATTTTTTTTATTTTATATAATTTAAATTCTAGCAACTAGTATAGAATTTAATTTTAAATAATTTTAAAGTTTTAATTTAAATCATGTCTAGCTAAGCAATCATCTAGGGTTTGTGATGAAGCTAAACCATGATTAGAAGCTCTGCTAAGGATTTCTCCTCGGCTTTTAGTTTTTCAGAATTCTTCTTTCTTCAAGTATCTTGTTTAGAGACTTGATATACTATCATTGGGTTTCAATCCCTTTATAGTTCATGCTTGATTTGGTGCAAGAAGGATAATAGGAAGAAGATCTATAATTTTGTTAATTCCTTTTCTCTTCATCTTGTGAAAAATTTTGATGGATTATTGTTGGGTCAAAGTCTCTTCATAGTCCATACTTGAGTAACACAAGAGAAGCAGTTGAAAAGAGAATTCTTTAATTAGGATGAATGCTTGTCTATGCATTACACCTTGATCGAGGAACATCATAAGAGAAATCTTAAAAAGACTTTCTAAGTTATTGATCTAGTAGATTCAAAAGCCCTAAATTTTTATATTATTATTTTTTATAATTAATTTATTATTTAGTGGTAAGTGTCAATCAATCTTCCAAAACTCTTTGCTAAAGCTCATCTGAGTAAGGGTTTGAACGTAATTTAAACACAACTCCTTATGGGATCAACCCATACTCACTGGATGTGCTACTTTGCACACCGTGCGCTTGCGGTTAATTTTAAGATACATCAAATTTTTGGCACCATTGTCAGAGAATTGACGTATTCTAAATTGTGTTCTAAATTCTTATTCTTCATGCATTTAGTTTAGTTTTAGTCTGACCTTTCTAACTTCCATATCTTGTCTGGTAGAAAATTGATGAGTGCTGAAAATCAGGTACGTAATCTAACCTTTTCCTATTCTTTTAGCAGTCTAATTTAATCTTAGTTCATTATTAGTTTTTTATTAAAACTTATTTATTTTTATTGGTTGTACATAAGCATATCTAAATAATTTTAAGGGCATAAACCTAAACAAGATAAGGTCAGAATTTCATCATCCTTCCGTAGTCCATAAATAAGTTTTCTCATTTGCATTCACCCTAATCCTTAAATAAAATCAATTAGATGTTAGCCCTAGGGATATCCGAGCTCATTAGGATGAGGTATCCAAAAGAGTTGGACCAGGTTAGGATTAGCTAGTTGACTGGTGTCTAGAAAAGGGGTTTAAAGATAAGAGCCCAAAGAAAGGTGGTTCCTTAATTGGTTCCATTCACTTACCTAGCCAATCTAATTGGTGTCTAAAAGCAATGGAGGGACTCCCAACGATTTTATCCTTACCTAGCTAGTTGGCTAGTTAATTTCTGACTTGGAAGACTCCAAGGCAACCTTGGCAGTTATGAGCTATCTAGAATTAAGGTAACTTAGGATAGATATTTGCTTGATAAGTGTTTAAAAAATAAAAATATAAAATCTTAACTAATTCTTCTTCCTCTTCTCTATTCCTTAAAAAAAAATTGAAATATTAAAATATAAAAAAATAGAAAATAAAGT
Source organism: Cocos nucifera (assembly GCA_006176705.1). Classification (NCBI taxonomy): domain Eukaryota; kingdom Viridiplantae; phylum Streptophyta; class Magnoliopsida; order Arecales; family Arecaceae; genus Cocos; species Cocos nucifera. The sequence goes on along the minus strand of QRFJ01002228.1, from coordinate 80,963 downwards.
AAAATTTTTACTTTCCTTATGGAGAAAGATATCAGGTCGATTAGTTAGAATTGATTCAATTTCTATTTTAAGCTTGAAGGTTCCTAAAATGGAAGAAATCAATTAGCCCCAAATCCTTAAGAATTTATGTTATGCAGTTGGATCTGTCCAATCTTCTTGCATCAGGTTGCCCCAACCTACTGTAAATAATTTTGAAATTAAATTCCAAATGATTAATATGCTTCCAAAGTTCACTAGAATAGAGGATGCATATATATTCATTGAAAAATTTGAAGAGGTTTGTGCAACCATGAGGCTGCGACAACTTTCTGAGGATGAGATCAAACTGAGACTAATCAATTTTATCATTAAGGATAATGCCAAAAAATGGTTATATAGCTTGCCAAATCAATCTATTATGACCTGGGAGGACTTTGTTTCCTAAAAAAGTACTTTCTTCATTATAAAATAGCTAAAATTAGGAACAAGGTCAACCAATTTTACCAACTAGTTGGTGCATCATTCTGAAAGTATTTTGACCATTTTAAGAACCTCTTGACCTAATGCCCACACCATGGAATAGAGACATGGAGGCTATACCAAATAGTTTATAAGAGGCTTGACTCAAATTCCAGAACCATGCTAGAGTCCATGTGCCAAGGTCAGTTTATGTATAAAGAATCCAATGAGGCCTGGCATTTTTTAGAAGACCTAGCTGAGAAAAGTCTACAATGAAAAATAACTAGGGAACCAGAAAGACCAACACTGTAAAGAGGTGGAATGCATCAAATGCCAACATCCCTAACTGTGGAGGCTAAAATTACAATCCTAACACGTAGGTTCGAGATCTTAGAACTACAGAGACCAGCCAATATAAACCATGTGTCTACACCCATGTGCAATGGGTGTAATGCATCAAATTGTTAGATATATGTTCCTTAGAAGCTAGAATTGGCTGACACTTGTAATACACTTCTAGGGGCAAAATTATAATTTTGACTATAATCAATAAAATGGATTAGTTTCTATCACATATGTGTATTTAGTGTCTGTGATACATCCTTTGAGTTAATGGTAATGATAATTCATATTTTCAAGAGTTGAAAATTTAAGACATGAATAATCATTATTAACTTATAAAATACTTTGACCATAGGATCATCACGAGGAGGTAATTATTTTGTAAGGTAGGTGTACAATCGCTTCTCTTTAGTAGATGAGTCTTGAGTCTACGGTGTGGAGACACCGGAGCGAGAGTATAGGTATACATTAGAGAACGAGGGCACTGAGCGTGACCACTTTGAGTAGTCATTAGAAAGTAATTCTCGTCAATGATTAGATCGATGCTATAGTGGTGTGTCTGTTCTTTGACCTGAGGTTGCATCGGCAGTTCACCTTGAGGATGTTATAGTTTGACTACACCATAACTCAGTTCCTAGCCATTCGAATCTTGAGGTGTATGTTGACTAAGCATGTTATTGTAGGAACTGGATTGCTCAAGATGGAA
>QRFJ01002228.1:25674-78477 GCA_006176705.1 Cocos nucifera | reverse complement strand
TGAAAGTCCTAGCATCCTATTCGGTCTATCCCTATAGACCTTAATTCCTAGAATAAAGGATGCTTCACCTAGGTCTTTCATGGAGAATTCCTTGGACAACCATATTTTGACTGATCGTCAACATGGGAATATCATTCCCAATAAGGAGGATGTCATCCACGTACAATACGAGGAAGACAACAGCGCTCCCACTGACCTTTTTGAAAACACATGGTTCCTCTTCATTTTTGATGAAACCAAACTTTTTGATCACATCATTGAAACGAGTGTTCCAGCTCCGAGATGCTTGCTTAAGTCCATATATGGACCTTTGCAGCTTGCAAACCTTGTGATCAGTATCACTGGATGTGAAACCTAGCGGCTGTTCCATATAGATATCTTCCTCAAGATATCCATTTAGGAATGCCGTTTTCACGTCCATTTGCCATATTTCATAATCGAAATAGGCTGCAACAGGCAAGCAATGTGCGGATGGATTTTAGCATAGCCACTGGGGAAAAGGTATCCTGATAGTCAATGCCTTCGCGTTGACTATAACCTTTTGCCACTAGTCTAGCCTTGAATGTCTCCACATTCCCATCTGCACCAATCTTTCTCTTGAAGATCCATTTACATCCCAATAGGTACTATACCTTCTGGTGGATCTACCAAGGTCCAGACTTGGTTTGAGTGCATCGAGTCAATTTCTGACTGCATTGCCTCTAGCCATTTCTCGGAGTCGATATCTGATATCGCCTCGTTGTAGGTTTTGGGATCATCACCATGAGCACCATTACCTACGAGGAACATTTTCTCTACTTCCTCTGAAATAATACCTAAGTATCTTTCAGGGGGACGGGAAAACTCTTTCCGATCTACGAGGTGGAGGAGGTAGTGTTCTTATTGGCTCAACCTGATTTGGTTCCACTTGGTCCTTAGCTCGTTCCACTTGTGAGACTTTCTCATCAAGCTTGATCTATTTTCCAATGCCGCTATCTTGAATAAACTATTTTTCAAGAAAGATGGCATGTCGACTCACAATCACATTGTGGTCTTCTGGAATGTAGAAATAGTATCCTAATGACTCTTTAGGATATCCTATGAATCGAGCTCTGAAAGGACCTAAACTCTAACTTGTCCGCTTGTTGTCTTTTGACATGAGCCGGACAACCCCAAATTCTGAGATGACTCAGACTTGGTTTCTTACCGTGCCATATCTCATACGGTGTGGTAGGAACGGTTTTAGAGGGAACCCTATTCAGTAGATAAATTGAAGTTAACAATGAGTGTCCCCAAAGAAAATCAGGGAGGTCTGTGAAGCTCATCATGGATCGAACCATATCCAATAGAGGTCCGATTTCTCCATTCTGAAACCCCGTTGAGTTGAGGTGTTCCTGGTGGAGTCCATTGAGAGACTATGCCATTTTTTTCCTTTAGATAGTCTAGGAATTCCGGCTAAGGTATTCACCTCCTCGATCTGATCGAAGAACCTTAATGGGTTTTTCTGTTTGTTTTTCTACTTCATGTCTGAATTCTTTGAACTTTTCAAAAGCTTCAGACTTGTGTCTCATAAGATACACATACCCATACCTAGACAGATCATCGGTAAAGGTAATGAAGTAGACAAAATTGCCTCTAGCCGGCACATCAAATGGGCCGCACACATCAGTATGTACTAGGGCAAGGAGATCTGTGGCCCTCTTCCCCATGTCCTACAAAAGGGAGTTTAGTCATTTTGCCTTGAAGACAAGATTCACAAGTTGGATATGACTCGAAAGTCAATGGACTCAATAGCCCATTTTTCTCCAATTTGTTGATCCTATCTTCTGCTATATGACCTAATCTCAGGTGCCATAGATATCTGTCGTTTGGACTATCCCTAGGTCGTTTGGCATTCACGTTTTGCTCGATAGTTAAAACATCAATATGAGCTGATAAAGACCATTAACCATTTGCAAAAGAATGTTACAATGGTCCTTAAAGAAGGTGATCACATAACCTTCTTGTGCTAAGCATGAAACAGAAATCAAATTCCTGCTAGCTGCAGGCACAAAATAACAGTCTTTCAAAACTAAGTCTAAACCAGATGGTAATCGAAGCCCACGGCTACTGCAGCAACTCTTGCTCCATTACCGGGATCATGTCTCCATCCCTCAGCCTCCTGCTATCCTCAAGACCCTGCATAGCACAGATGAGCACTAGAACCAGAGTCAAGCACCCAACTGGATGCAGAAGTGGAGACTCAATAACAGCTTCCTTCCTTTGAGGGTGGCATCGGCCTTTTTCTTCGGCTTCTGCCTTCTTCTTCTTTGATCCTTCCACCTTTTGCTTTTTCACAGACTTCTTTTTCTTTCCATAAGACTTTCTTTTGGAAGAAGTCCATTCCATAGCAAGAACTGAGCCTTTAGAACCTTTCATAGAAAGCTCAGCGGTAACCAGCATATTCATTAATTCGGCCAAGGAATTCTGAAGTTTATGCATGTGGTAATTCATGATGAATTGCCCATATGCATCAGTCAAGGATTGCAGAATAATATCGTTCTGCAGGTCCAAGTCCAACTTCACACCGAGCTTCTCAAGCTCTTCCATGTCCTTGATCATTGTCAGACAGTGATCTTGGACTGACTGCCCATCACGCATCTTAGCCTTAAAAAGTCATTTCGTGACTTGATATTTGGCTGCGCGACTCTGTTCACCAAACATCTCCTGCAGGTGAGCCAACATTTGGCGAGCAGTCCCGATATCCTCATGTTGGCGCTGGAGCTCATCAGACATCGAGCCCAACATGTAATATCTGGCCTTATTATCTTCGTCTAATCCATTTTTCCAGAGACGCTCTCTGTTCAACAGATGGACGGGCTGGTAAGGTGGGAGGGTCCTGGTCCAAAACATGGGTTAACTTCTCGAAACCCAAAATAATTTTGTAGTTCCTGAGCCAATCTTTATAATTGGGTCCAGTCAGTCTATGTGTGTCTAGGATACGTGCCAATGGGTTGGACGCAGACATTTTCCTGTAGAGAGTCAAAGATTCTAGTTAGATACTGTAATTTTGACTTGACCAATTTATTTAGGGATTTTATTTTTAAACAAATTAGCTCCCACTATTTTCTCGGATCCCTACACTCCCTCTGTAGAGATGCAAAAATCTCCATGATTAATGATTTCTAGTGGGTGGTGCGGTCTCACCAACTGACTCATCACCTCACCTAACAGTTATTGGTGATGGGTTAGCCAATGAGTGAACAACTCTTGTTCAATGATTCTCTAATCATGGTGCACCCAAACTTGGTCTCTAATTCATGAATCTCACCGTATCCGAAATATTGATCCACTCCTTAGTTAAGTCAGACCCACCATTTGCATAGACTGGGTTCCTAATTGAGTCTCTCACCGTATCCGAAATATTGAGCCCAACTCATCCTCCAGCCCATAGCATCCAATGCCTAATAGACATGGTTGCATCTTTTCGGTGCAACTGAGCCACTGTATCCAGCCGAGAACAATCAACCCCGGGAAGGGCCCGCACATCTACAATGGTGGAAGACCTCAGACTTAATCTTTTCTTAGGGAGAATTGATTCAGGTCTCATTAAACTAGACTTGGCTTAGTCATAACAATTATGACTAACCTAGTGGCATGGGTTAGCTCGGATTATTGACCACCTCAGATCAGAACTGTGTCAACAGATATGGCCAGGTAAGTGAGATCCGGTGGAAGGAATATGCCATTAACTCGTACAAGAATGCATTCAGGTCGAGTAGCTTCCAATTAAAAACCAGTCGGTCGTATGTGCCAAACTTACCTTAGACACCAAATTGTTGAGTCAGAACCAATTGGGTTAGCCTACAATCCAGACTCTAACCTCTGAGCCTAATTAGGTCTTGCTTGATCGTGACTCGATCTTGACCCAGACTTAATCCTATTAGGCTGGTCAATTTAAGCATTGTTGATCCCATCTAACCAACTCTTGATTCGGTTTGATCAACCGCTTAGACCTAATTGAGCTACCCAAGCCCGAACCCAGTATTATGAATATGTCTTAGATCTAAAATTCTCAATTTTAGACCTAATTAATATTTCCATAAACTTAATTCTTAATTAAGTAGGGTTCATAAACAAAATATGCACAATAAATCCTAGGGTTTCAGGATCTAGGGTTTTGCAGAAAGTAAGTTTTGGGTTTCTGATTAAGGACGAACACGCAGCACCCCTACACATCATAAGAACACCCCATCGAATGGAAAGAGAGGGCCTTTAAACCCTTCTTCGTTCTTATGACCGGACGGCCAAGAGGAACGCCTTAATCAGGAACATTCAATACTACAAAACAATATCAGATCTATATCATATATCTCATATATAAAGTAGATCTAATCATGGCATATTTTGCATACATCTCATGTATCATAATCATGCATATTTTTAGATCTAAATTATCTCATAATAATCTAAAAAATTAGATTTAAATTGATCTAATCAAAATAAATTCTAATCTAGATAATTATGTAGAACTATTCTACAACTAGTCTAGACATGCATCAATCATATCTCATATGATATTCAAAAATTAAATAATTTTTATTTGCTATTTTTCAGATGTTATTATAACACTTATAATATCAAAAAATAGTAAATAAAAAGATCTAAAATATGATTTAATCAGATTAAATCAAAAACATGCAAGACTATTCTATAGAACTATTCTATTCTAGAACTAGTCATGCATATCTTCTAATCTTAGATCCAAATCATTTAATTTTAATTTTTTCTGATTTTAGATCTGATCACATCTCATGTGACATCTAAAATCAATTAATTTTTAATTAAAATAAATTTAAAATTAGATCTAAACAATTTTTAGAACCATGGCTCTGATACCAGTTGAAGGGAAATCCTGATTTTCCGGTCCAGGTTCGTTCAGATCTGATCAGATCAAGAGATATATTTCAAAAATTTTTTCTCTTGATCTCAATCAGATCTTGATATATTTTAGATCTAATTCTTATTATTTTAATAAAATAAAATTAAAAGATAAATTAAATCAAATTTAATTTACCTGATTTGGGTAATCCTATTACCCTGTTGATGATCCTGTTTGCAGCGGAAGGTTCTGGATCTTAGCCATGCAAGCGCCTGGCCTCTACCGGTATCCACTCAGGTTGGATCTGGAGATCCTCTTCTTCTCTATCACGTCTCCAAAAATTAGATCTGGATCTGATCTGGAGGATCTTCAAAACTCTTTTTGAAGATGAGCAGTCGTCCTTTGCAGCAGCGCAGCCTTCTTGCTTTTGATCGCCTTTCTTTGATCTGAATCGCACCAACCAAGGTCCAAAACTCCTTTTGGACGTGGAGAGCAAGGGGAGAAGGTGGTTTGGCATGGAGAGGGAGGGGAGAGGCAGCCTTGGGGCGTGGGGAAACTATGATCTCATCATATCTCTTTTTAATTTGAGTTGGATACAGGGTCTTATTTATAGACTAGCTATGATCCAACTCCTCTTCTTCCCAACCAATCACAACCCTTTGTGAAATCAGATCTAAATCTGATTGGTGGGAATAGAGTCCCCTGGATTCCTCCTTAGAGGGTGCCTAAGACCAGTCAAAGTTGGTTCTTAGAAGAACTCTAATTGGAATCCAAAAAGGAGATGGAGTCCTTGTCCAACAAGGACTCCTAGGCGCCTCCAACTTGGGCACACGCCTAGGGTGGCGTGCGCCCTTCTCCTTGCCAGGTTCTGGCAGGGGGACAGGCCCCCACCAGCTCTCCAATAGGTGCATGACATGTGGTCAAAAGTCAAAGTGTCAATGGTCAACGTTTGACCAGTCAAAGGTAGACTTTTGACCAAAGTCAAAGAACAAGAAATGGCAGGTGACCAAAAATGGCAGGTAATGTCTTACAAAATAAGACAACCTTTTCTGACTTGGACAACCTCCAGTCAGACCATATGAAGGCCTCTGATTGAGCACAAACTCCTTTGGCTCAGACAGGACAACTTATTTATGATAGCAAAAGAAGAACGTTAGGTTCAATCGAGTGCTAGCACGATTTCCTTGAACCTAATTGAATCTCATTCAGATCAATTGAACTAGATCAGTTCAATTGATGATCACCAGATTCAAACCCTTGTTTGTGTGACCCAGTTAGGTTCAGTTCTGTATGGTAATGGGATATGTCATGATCTCTATCATCGACATCATCGAAACTCCTTTCGATGGATCAGAACTCTTCTGATTCGAACAGCTAGAATGATCGATCATCTAAATCATTCTAATTGCTCCCAAAATCCACCAGTGACACCTAGCAGTATATGGTGGCAACCCATCAGAGCTGAATGCGAACCTCTTGGTGCAGCTACCTGTGTGATTCAAGTTCTTCTATCTTGAGCCCCGATCAGATTAGGGTTAAGGTGAAACTCGTCAAACCCTAGTCTCTGTCATATGATGTAATCATTCGATTCGAGTCCAATGTGAAAATCTAAATAGAAACTCTTTCTATTATTTCACTCTGCCATGGCCATGGGCTTCTGGACTTGATTCTCATGATTATCATAGGGCTGCTCCTCTACCACCGAGGTAGATAGATTCCATCTTGATGCCATCCAGTTCCTACAATGAACATGCTATAGCCAACATACACCTCAGGGTTCCATATGGCTAGGAGACCGAGTAATGGTGTAGTCAAACTATAACACCCTCAAGGTGAACTGCCGATGCACCTCAGGTCAAAGAACCAGACACACTACTGCAGCATCGAGTCAGTCATTGACGAGAAGGTAGACTCCCTAATGACTACTCGAGGTGGTCACGCTCAGTGCCCTCGTTCTCTAACGAGTACCTGTACTCTCGCTCCGGTGTCTCCACACCGTAGACTCAAGACTCATCTACTAAAGAGAAGCGATTGTACACCAACCTTCCGGATCAATCACCATCCTCGTGATGATCCTATGGTCAGGAGCTGTTTATGAGTTAATAATGATTATTCATGTCTTAAATTTTTAACTCTTGAAAATATGAATTATCATTACCATTAACTCAAAGGATGTATCACATACACTAAATACACATATGTGATAGAAAATAACCCATTTTATTGATTATAGTCAAAATTACAATTTTGCCCCTAGATGTGTATTACAAGTGTCAGCCAATTCTGGCTTCTAGGGCACATATATCTAACAATTTCTACATGGGGGTCGGTGGCTAAGGACTTCAGCTGGAGTTATTTTATCCCCAACACTTATCATCCTAATTTTGAGTTCGAATTTTGAATGAAAAGAGTATAGAAAAATCATTGTGGCAGAAGTTCTTTTCCAGCCTCCCGCTCTTGGAGAGCAAGATCACTTGGCTTTTTCGGATTAGCACTGAAGCTTCTTATTGCACGAATGATTTGAAAAAACACATCTCTTTTGAAAACTCATCTAGCACGGAGCTTTATGTATGGCACGATAAATATCCTGTCAGGCATCAGAGATGGGCACGATGGATGGAACATGTGGCAGGCCAAAACTGGCAGAGGATGATCTGCAATCATAACCATCTTAAGCTCCTTGTGATATTTAAGCTCGCCTTCTTACTTCGAGGCTTCACTTCGCCTGAGTTCATTTCTATCTTCCTCCGATTTCCATCTCCCTCTTGCTCGAGAGTTCCAGCTTCTTTGATGGTTTTCTCCATTCCCAAGTGTCTTTCTCATTTGACTTCTATCGTGCCCATCGCCTCCTCGCTCTTCCTAATTGACTTAGGCTAGTTCCACAATCTTTTCTTTGATTGTTTTCGTGTCTTTTGCATCTTGTCCTTTCAATTTCTTCAAAGAGATTTTGTGTCTTATTTTTCTTTATTTTTGAAGATTTTTCTAAGTTTAGTTTGATCCATATATCCACCGAGGAATCTTGATCGACTTGTTCCAAGAGTCCGGCTTACCCAACCTTGATGGATTCTAGCCCTAAGAAAATCGAGCTTGTAGAAGCACCTCATCCACTTTTCATTTCTGATACCATCCCTTGCAAACTTCATCACAAAGATCTTTCTCTAATAAGGATCTTGTATGGGATCCTTTTGAATACAAACTCGAACTTCCTAGACCTAGCGACCAAGCTTGCTCTCCCCTGTAGGTCGCTTTTGGTTATATATAGAAGCTCTTCGTGCTGGCCTCTTCCTTCTTTTGTAGTCACTCTTTTCCACCTTTTAAACATTTTCCTTGCTTTCATGGTCCCAAATTCTTTTATGTTCATCATAGGTTTAATTTTTCTCTACATTTCGACCGAAGTTCATCCGATCATCTCTTTATTTCACAGTTATTACACCTTCAAGCACCATCCAACAACTAAGGATTGGTGGTACCTATCCCCTCAGGCTGGCAAGAAGTGATTGCTTAAAGGTGGCCCTTCTTCCATGACTGAAAGAGGAAGTTCTTCTTTGTCTCCTGTCCATCACTTAGTTTAGGACTTCCTCCTTGGGGATGGTTGAGGGATTTAGTTCGTCAAGCTCTAAGCTTAGAAAAGGATGATCTTGACTATGCCAACAAGCTTAGAAATTATCGAGCCACCCTTCTGCCCGAGCTTCTGAAAGTTCAGACCTTATTCAATCTAGACCTGAGTCCTCTCGATCCAAATGGTGCACTTTTTGATTTCATAAGTTACTTTCTGATTCTTTCTTTTAATTGTAAATCTTTTCTTGTTGCAAAAATGGATGCAATCGCACTTCAGCAGCTATCCAAGGGCCTTCAAGCCCACAAAAGAAAAGGTGCTGCACCCGCCAAGCTTTCAAAAATGATGAGGGTTGCTGGCTCAAGCTCCGCCGTGCCTGCTAATGCTACCGCTGCCTCCAAAATCATGACCGCCTCTAATGTCATGGCTCCTCCAACCTCCTTGAGCCCCCCAAATGAAGTCCCCACCTCAAAACTCCCTACTGAGAGGGTGATCGAGGTGGAGAAGAAGAAGAAGGAGAAGAAGAAACTAGCTGTCGTGAAAATTTGAGGCAGGATCGCTGCTAGGGGATCTAATAGTTTCGACAAGGACCTGGGGGAGAACCCCTTCAACAATAAAGACATCATCAAGAAGTTGGTCGATGGGTGTACCCTACTTGAGGTCGTAGATAGGATTGTTGAGGCCTATCCTGAGCTACACACCTGGGATTCTCTGTGGTCTTTCCTTGAGGTAAGTTGATCCATCTCTCTTTTTCCTTCATCCGTTCATTAGCTTATCCATTACCTCTTTGCATTACCTCATCCGTTCATTAGCTTATCCATCACTTTGTTGTTTTTACATATAAGACACTAATTGATCGCCAATATCAAGGCGATGAACTACACGAAGTCGGAGGCCATGAAAGCGGAAGAAGATCATCAAGCCAAAGTCACACGCCTTCTTGAGGAAAAAGCTAAGGTCGATCGTCTCCTCAAAGAGAGATCGACCAAGGCTGAAGGCCTCCGCCAGACTGCATGGATGCCGAACACTTTGGCGAGGGCAAAGGAGGAGCTGGCCTTTGAGGTTGAGAAGAGAAGAAAGATGAGAGCTAAAATGGAGGAGAAGGAGCAGCGAGCTTTGGATCGGATCATGGAGGCCAAGGTTTAGGTTGTGGAAGAGTTTAAGGTCTCCACTGAAATGAGGGACATAAAGATTGAGTTTGCCCAGCTATCTTTCATCAAAGGATTTGAACTCTGCTAGAAGAATGTAGTCGATAAATTTCCTAAGATCGACCTTAGCTTCTTGGACAAAGGAGCTTCTGATGATGAGGTCAGATCTTCCACTACTGTTGTCGACCCCCCACTAGTCGAGCCTTCATCTGCTGCTTCTCCTGTGGCAACTATCCCTCCCCCTGGCGAAGAGCCGGCTATACCAAATTTTTCTACTATTCCTCAAGAGGTCTAAGGTCTCTTATTTTTGTATTCCTCCTTTTCATTTGTTTCCTTCTCTGTAATTAAAAAATCTTTAAAATTAATCAAAAAAAAAATTTCTTTATGTTTACGCCATCGTATGCTTGTGTTTTAGAATATCCATAGCAAAGATAATCATGATTCACCCCCTCCCACCGATGCCACATCGTTACCTCAAGGCTTTTCTCTGAGACCTATTAATAAGGACCTAAAGAAAAAAGTTCATCAAACTAAGAAGAAATTGAAGAAAGCGGAGGATGAGCTTTAGAGGTTGAAGAAGTGCTATTCGAAAGCCATAGTTGAAGTCACCCACCTTCGGTAGGTCCACAAAAAGGATGCCATGGACTATATCAATAACAAGCGATATTTGACTAAAAAATTGGAATGGGCAAAGAAGCTCGACAATGAGAAGGCTTGGACTTTGACTGTCAAGATAAGTTCTCTGAAAGTCGAGCTGAAGGCCGCACAAGAGAGGCTTCAAATACTTGAAGAAAGTTCAGCATGGTCCACCCATCGGATTTAGTACAGCTATGATTGGTTGAAAAGGTTCTTCGAATTACAGAGCTAGTTACAAGTAGCCGAAGACTCATATAATGATTATAGGAGAGGTTGGTGTGGTCAAGTTGCTGACCTTCAACATAAACTCTAAAAGGTCGATGATGAGATCGTCCTACTTCGGCAGCAACTGTTAGATAGAGTTCAAGCTATCTCAAGTAGAGATTCATAGGAAGTTCTTTCTTTGAGAGGCACTCTGGAGAGTCTGTTCATAGCGCATGAAAAAAACAAAGCTGAGTTGCGTGAATTGAAGATTCAAATGGTGTACCAAAAGGACATTGTGAAAGACACTGAAGCAAAATCTGCAGTTCTAAGAAAAAGGCTAAGGGAGACAGAGGAGTCGTGCAGATGGAAGAGGATACGGAGGGAGAGTTTGGTGGCTCGATAGAGGCCTGAGGAGGAGGTTGAAGGTCTGAAACTTTTCCTTATGATGGTTGGAGCTGGTAGTCTGAAGTCCGACCCTAAATAAGATTTTGCCTCTCTATTTGTGTAATCGATCTCACAAACCGCCCCATGTATTTAACTTTTTATTTTAATGAAAATATTATTTTGATTGCTTCATCTCAGTCATATTCTCGTATAGATTTTTACTCTCCCTCTTTTATTTTTTTTTTTGTATTTGCAATCATAGAGCTGCCCTTCAAGAATGGTTGTAGTTTGCCGCAACATATGTACTCTTTGACGATGATGGCCCTTGGGTAGCCCAATTTGTGTGATTGGATCTTCACATCTTTTGTGTCTGGATGAGATCCCTTAATCCTATTTATGGTTGATCAGGACTTCTACTTAGATGAAATCATCCTCCATTCTTGAATATTAAAGATTTTTCTTATGTTAGGATGAGATTCTTCTCCTATTTCTGAAATATTTAATCTTTTCTTCTATTAGGATGAGGTTCTCCTCCTGTTCCTAACATGATTGATTTTTACCTTTGTTAGGATGAGATTCTTTTCCTATTCCTAATAAAGTCATTGAAGCATAAAAGAACTGTTGAAAGGATCTCTTCTCTCTTCCTATCTTAAACAATTGAAAGTCTTCATCCGTATCAGGATGAGATTCTCCTTCTATTCCTGACATGGTTAGCCTTTATCCTTATTAAGATGAGGTTCTCATCCTGCTCCTAATAAAATCATCGAAACACAAAAGGATCATTGAGAGGGCCTTTCTCCTTTGACCCATGTCAGGATGAGGTTCTCCTTCTTTTTCTAACACGGTTGGCTTTTACCTTTATTAGTGTGAGGTCCTCCTCCTATCCCTAACAAAGTCAGTGGGATACAAAAGAGACATTGAAAGGATCTCTCCTTTTTTCCTATCTTAAACAATCGAAGGTCTTCATCCATGTTAGGATGAGATTCGTCTTCTATTCCTGATAAGGTTAGCCTTTATCCTTGTTAGGATGAGGTTCTCTTCCTATTCTTAATAAGATCATCAGGACATGAAAGGACCGTTAAGAGAGTCTCTCTCCTTTAACCCATGTCAAGATGAGGTTCTCCTCCTGCTCCTAACATGGTTGGCTTTTATCTTTGTTAGGACGAGGTCCTCCTCCTATTTCTAACAAAGTCATTGGGACATAAAAGAACTATTGAAAGGGCCTCTCCTCTCCTCCTATCATAAACAACCAGAGATCTTCATTCATATCAGGACAAGGTTCTCCTCCTATTCCTGATATAGTTAGCCTTTATCCTTGTTAGGACGAGATTCTTCTCCTATTTCTATCAAGATCATCAGGGCACGAAAGAGCCTCTTTCCTTTGACCCATGTCAGGATGACGTTTTCCTCCTATTCCTAATACAGTTGGCTTTTATCTTTATTAGGATGAGGTCGTCCTCCTGTCCCTAACAAAGTCATTAGAACATAAAAAGGATCGTTGAAAGGGCCTCTCCCCTCCTCATATCTTAAACAATTGGAGGCCTTCTACTTCATTTAAGGATGGAGCTCATTTAAGCTATTTCCTGCCATCATATAGTTTTATGCCAAGGAACAATAATATTGAAATAAGAAAATTTTATTGAAGTAAGATTATTGATAATACATTCGCAAGTTCATTGAGTTCCAAGATCGCAAGAGTACTGATCCTTCGAGCTTCTTTAGGTAATATGTTCCTGGTTGGACAACTTCCACGATCTCATAGGAGCCTTTCTAGTTTGGGGTGAGCTTTTCTTAATTTTGAGGTTGCAAAATATTTGCTCTCTAAAGCACTAGATCTCCTACTTTGAATGCCTTGCTTCTGATCTTGGAGTTATAGTAACGGGCTACTTTCTACTTGTAGACTACTATTCGGATTTGAGCCTTCTCACGCTTTTCCTCCAACGGATCGAGATTTGCCCTGAGATCCTATGAGTTGTTCTACTCATTAAAAGCTTCAACTCATGCTGAAGAAAGTTCAAGATCAACTAGGATGACTACCTTGGTCCCAAAAGCCAATGTGAAAGGGGTTTTTCTAGTTGGCAATCGTTGAGTGGTTTTGTAAGCCCAGAGTACGTGATAAAGTTCATCCACCCAATTCCTTTTGCTCTTTGAAGCCTAATTTTTATCTCTTGAAGCAAATTTCTATTAGTTATTTTAGCCTTACCATTAGCCTATGGATGAGCTACCGATGTAAAATGGTGAGAAATATTCAAAGTTTCATAGAATTTAGCAAACTTTGCTCTTGCAAACTACCATCCATTATCGATGATTAATGTTCGTGGTAGACCAAACCTGCAAACTATTGACTTCTAGATGAAGTCCTATACTTTAACTTCAGTGATCTTTGACAGAGATTTGGCCTCAGCTCACTTAGTGAAATAATCTACGGCCACTAGTACGAACTTTCATTGTTCAGGCACCATGGGAAAAGGCCCAAGTATGCCCATCTCCTATTGTGCAAATAGCCAAAAAGCACTTAATGATGTGAGTTATGAAGCTAGCTATCTTTGAATGTTTGCATTTCTCTGACACCTATCGCACTTCCTCATATAATCCATTGCATCTTGATGCATTGTTGGCCAATATTATCCCAACCGAAGTAATTTATATGATAAGGATCTCGCCCGCAGATGATTTCCATATATTCTTTCATAAACTTCTCTCAAGTTATAATCAGCTTCAGAAAGTTGGAGACATTTGAAAAGTGGTAATGAGTACGACCCTTTGTACAACTTGTTTTCATATAAAACATAGAGGGAAGCTTGATTTCTTAACTTTTGAGCTTCTTTGTGGTCCCTAGAAAAAACTTCATCTCTGAGATAAGAGATTAATAGATCGATCCAGTTGGGCTCATGATCAACTTGCATTACTGTCTGGGGTTCTTCAGAACTTGGTCACTGTAGAACTTCATAGAGGACTTCTTTCAACAATTCCTTTGGGGCTAAGGTGGCCAACCTAGAGAGGAGATTGGCTTAGGTATTTTCTATCCTAGGGATTATTGCCGTCCATAATGTTTCAGGCATCACCTAGCTCTGATATCAAATTGTAGAACCATGACATCGCTCAAATGCCAATAATCCTTAGCATCACAAGCTCCGATACGATGTTGCGGAAGCTCTTGATCTTTAGCATAGACTTGAAGAAATCTGTGACGTTCTCTATGGGCAGCAAACCACTGATCCTCCATCCGGATCTGTGATGGGCCGCTTCTCTCCTTGGGCTTGAGGGAGACGCCCCCTTCTCTAGGACTTCTTCAAGAACCCTAGGGCGGCAACTCTAGAGAGAAGAGAAGATAGTTAAGAAAGAAAAGATCTATATTCCACAGCATTCATAGCATTATGTAATCCTAATACAACCTATGTATTTATACATAGCCATTAGGCCTGACCAAAAAACTCTCCGACTAACCTAATACATGAAAGCACTCACCGAGTCTATATACACCCATGTCTCCCATGCTCTCATCTACTAGATCTAGACCCGATCCATACATGAATTAGCCACGTTAATACCTCTCAAATCAGACCTTAAGACCCCTAGGATCAATCTAGACCCTTGCCCAAAATAGACCCTCGTGCAACTCTGCACGCGCACTGAGCCGGCTTAGTCTCAGCTCTGAGCTGACTAAGTTCTATTGGGTTGGCTCAATTTTAGACTGAGCCGACCCAGTCCGAAACTGAGCCAGCCCAGTCCTGTGCCATGCCAGTAGTCCCAAATACGCAGCTCTCTATTTTGCCTATGCACTGAGACTTAGCCGACCCTATTTTGGATAGAGCCGACTAACTTATAGAAAATCTCCTTTCTATAGTCTTGACTCTCCGACTTTGGTTTCTTGCTTCACCTTATGTTCCAGATCTCCGAAGCACCATCCAAGATCCTAAAATTTCTGGAGCCAACCCTCTGACTCCTCCTGTGGCCTCCCAAGGCTTGGGAGCACTACAAATCCTCATAATCTCCACCTTGGTGCTTCCAAGCCTTGGCAAACCACTTGGCAATGACCTCCTGCATGATCCCGCTGTCCCTGTGCACTCGACAGCACTTGTGCAAACATCACATCCACCAATTTTCTTCAGCTATTATGCATCCTTGAGGCCTTTGGGATGACCACCTCCACCATTGAAGATCTGTGCTTGCTTTTTGGGACCATTCTGAAATTGTAGGATCCCTTCTACTTAGTAGCTGCATCACTTTCTCTAGACTTTCCTGAAGAACCTATAGCATTTCTGCACCAGCATATGCTATACCACCTGACACGATCTTCTCAAAGCTACGCCCGACCATCTGCACACGCAACTCCACCTGGAACTGTGCATCACCGATGCTCTGAACTCATGCTAAATTTACTCTCCACTTGTGAAGCTACCACTGTGGAGCTCCACTGATATCTGAAGTCCATCTGATGCCGCAGAAGTCAACTCTATCACCGAGTCCCTTGAGGCCAACCACTCAATGCTGCAATGCTGAGCCTGCCGCTACACCTCGAGCACCATCATTGCCCCTTCGAACCCTCCGCACTCTGTAGCCTGCTTCGAAGCCATCTTGGATACCTTCGCAACCTGCGGGCACCTCCGAAATCCAAGAGCTCATCCAACTCTTCTGAAACTAGTGCCTAAACCCTAAGAAATTCCATCCTAGTCTTTCTCTTCTACCCCTACACCAGCCATTGCTACAGTTGCGCCCGAAGAACCATCCTCCACCTAAACCGCGACTTTTTCTGATGCTCCTATAGAAGAAATTTTATCCATGATACTTCCAACTGCTAGAGACCTCCTGGCGCTCCCTGTGACCCCCTAGCTCTCTCTGAGACCTACACCTAGTCTTCCTGAGATACCATTGACACTCTCTGCTAAGATACACTCCTCGACTGCTGCACCATCGAGTCTCTCTCAACTTCTGTGCATCCATGTTAGCGCTCCTATAGCACTCTAGCGCTCCCTGACTCATCTTTATGCCGCTCTACAGCCATCCACCCCTAACTTGCTGGACCTCTATGGATCATCCATCTCCATCACTCCTAAAGCTTCATAAATTCATGCTCTGGTCAAACCGCTGAATATATCTCTGACTACTTCCTCACCTTCCAGACACCAAAGGACGTATAGTCGCTTCTTCAGCCTTCCTTCAACCATTATCCCTTGAAAAACCTCTTTTTAATAGCCCAATACTGCCCATCTTTTTAGAGAATCCCGATGCTCTCTACTGAGATACCTCCCTCGACTGCTGCATCATTGAGCCTCTCTTAGTCCTGCATCTCTAGGAAAGCGCTACTACAGCACTCCAGTGCTTTGTACCTGTCACATAACCATTATACACTCTGGCCTTTCCGCCAAGATCAATCAGCAAATCATGCTCCAAATCCTTCCATCCTAAAAAAATTTCTTTCCATTAATCCTCTCAACCTCCACCTTCAACCCGCTACTCCCAGTTGGCCAAACTACAGCAACAACAAGGTAGATTTAAGACATACCATGGAATTCTTGTGCATATTTTTGATTTTACCTTGTATGACTTCTCCTTTGCTTTCATGTACCATCAGACTATGAAATCTGGCTCCTTCGATGCACCATCAGGCTCTGAAACCTGGCTCTGATACCATATAGTCATCCACAATGTTTCAGACATCACTTAACTCTGATACCATATTGTAAGCACACAATGTTCCAAGCATCACCTAGCTCTGATACCAAATTATAGACCCATGATATCGCTCGAATGCTAATCATCCTTGGTATCACAAGCTCTGATACCATGTTGTAGAAGCTCCTGATCTTTAGCATGGACCTGAAGGAACCTATGACGTTCTCTATAGGCAGCAAACCTCCGATCCTCCACCTAGATCTATGATGGGGCGCCTCCTTCCTTGGGCTTGAGGGAGACGCTCCCTTCTCTAGGGCTTCTTCAAGAACCCTAGGGCGGTAACTCTAGAGAGACGAGAAGAAGAAAGTTGAGGAAGAAAAGATCTATATTCCATAGCGTTCACAGCATTATGAAATCCTAATACAACCTATGTATTTATACATAGCCATTAGGTCTGACCAAAAAAATCTTCGACTAATCCAATACATGAAAGCACTCATCGAGCCCATGTGTACCCATGTCTCCCATGCTCTCATCCGCTGGATCTAGACCCAACCCATACATGAATTAGCCACCTTAAGACCTCTCAAACCAGACCTTAAGACCCCTAGGATCAACCTAGACCCTAGCCTAAAATAGACCCTTGCATAACTCTGCTCGTGCACTAATCCGACTTAGTCTCAGCACTGAGCTGGCTAAGTTTCATTAGGTCGACTCAGTCTGAAACTGAACCGACCCAGTCCTATGCCGTGCCAGCAATCCCAAATGCGTAGCTTTCTATTTTGCCTATGCAGTGAGACTTAGCTGATCCTATTTTGGACTGAGCCGGCTAACCTGCAAAAAATCTTCTTTCTACAGTCTTGATTCTCTAATTTTGGTTCCTTACTTTACCTTATGTCCCAGGTCTTCGAAGCACCAACCAAGCCCCTGGAATCCTTGGAGCCAACCCCCTGATTCCTCCCGTGGCCTCCCAAGGCTTGGGAGCACCACAAATTTTCACAAGGATCTGCTAGATATCAAAACTGACAAAGGCTAAACTTAAACTCTTCACTCTTTCTAGGTACTTCTTCATACTTTCCTTTCGAGCTTCAAAGGTGTTACTGACTTGTCCCACCATAAGTCGAGAATCACTATAAATCTTCAAATGTTTTGCTCCTAATTCCTTGGCTATTCTCAGTCCTATAATCAGTGTTATGAATTATTCCCAAACCTATGGAAACCCTTATACCTACTACCAACTTTGAGGAAGCAAGTTGGAGATGATAGCAAGAAAGATAAAGATCAGATGATAAAAAGATGAGATGGCGGTAGAGTGAGAAAGAGAGAAAGCTAGGATTTCAGGGAGAAAAGGGTTTCAATTTTTTCTCTTCTTATCTGTAATCTACATATACAAATATATATATAGACACCCTGAGTCAACATGACTCAGCCCTAAAAATCTCTCTTCGACTAATCCATACATTAAAACACTCACCTAAACCCATGTAAACCCATGTCTTGCATGCTCTCATCCCCTAGACTAAAGATCTAGCCCAATACATGAATTAGCCACCTTAAGACCTCTCATACCAGGCCTTAAAATCCCTTGGATTAGATCCAATCCAAGACCAAATAGAAAATCCATCTAGATCTGTTTGCCACCATCGAGCTAGCTCGATCAAAAGTCGAGCCAGCTTGACTGCATCTCTCCAAACCATGTCTTCTATTTGCTTGAGACAGCTAGCTCCGATACGGATCAAGTCAGCCCAATCTCAGATCGAGCCAACTTGGCTACGTATCCAAGCCAGCTCGATTGTGTTTTAGCCTCTTTATCTTTGCTGATACATCATCGACCAATCCTAGCCTTCAGAAGCCACCATCTTGACTCCTTCGCAGTCTTTCAAGACTTGGAAGTACCACACTTTCCCTTTCAATCTCTACCTTGGTGCTCCAAGGCTTGAGGCAAGTCTATCCTGTCCATTAGAAACATTAATTTCATATATTTACGAAAGTTGTCCCGAGGAAGAACTTTTATTTGTGCATCCACTAGATTCTCCTTGGTGTGGACTTTCACCAGCTTTACTTTACCTTCTTTCATAAGCTCTCTGATCCAGTGGTACCTAATATCGATGTGTTTCATCCTTGCATGGTAGATAGAGTTCTAAGCAAGTAACAATGCACTCTAGCTATCATAGTACATCCTAACAGCCTCCTGCATGAGATCCATCTCCAATGCCAATCCTTTTAACCATAGAGCATTCTTTGCTGCCTCCATAACACCTATGTATTCTACCTCGATTGTAGATAAGGCCTTGATGGATTGCAAGCATGATCTCCACGAGATTGGACCTCCAAATAGGCTAAACATAAAGCCTATCATTGATCTTCAAGTGTCCATGTCTCCACGAAAATCATCATCCACAAATCCATTTATCTGCCCCCCAGCTTCCTTGGACACATCGAAGAGTTCCTCAGCTCCATCTTGCTATCCATAGCAGATGCCAACTCTAATAGTACCTATCAAGTACCTGAAGATCCACTTCAGTGCTCGTTAGTAATCCTAACTAGGCTATGCAATAAACCTACTGACCTGGCTCATTGCATGGATGATATTTGGTCTACAACACACCATGGCATACATTAAGCTTCCTACACTAGAGGCATATAGTGTTCTCTCCATCTCCTGAGCCTCCACTTCAATCTGTGGTGACATCATCTTTGAGAGACTGAAGTGTCCAGCAAGTGACAGCTCCATTGATTTTGCTTCCTTCATCCCAAACCTTTCTAAGATCTTTCTGATGTAGCCTTTCTGAGATAAATGCACCATGTTCTTGGCTCGATCTCTAAATTTTTTTATGCCTAAGATCTTCCTTGCAAGTCCTAAATTCTTCATCTCAAACTCTCGAGATAAGGCTGCCTTTAGTTCCTGCACAACCTTCTTACTCTTACATGCTATAATCATGTCATCCACATACAAAAGTAGAAATACCCTAGACTCATCCTTCAAAGATTTAACATACACATAAGAGTCATACTCACACCTAAAAAGTTTAATGCTCCTCATATATGAGTCAAATTGCTTGTACCATTTGTTGAAAATTATGTTCCAAAGTCAATCATCAGTCTATTGATGGTTGAGATATTGTAATTGATTTATTAATTAATAAAAAAATATTTTAATAACTTTTTTCATCATAAATTTACATCTTCTAATGAACTCCATTATTGTGATGAAGTTCATAGAACTATTTAGTTTCAATAAAGAGAGAATTTATCGATTAGTCCTTAAATTTATTTATGACCAAATAATAGGCTGTTAATTAGGACAACAGCATCTATCGAGCATAGATCGCTATATGTCATATAGGTTGGTTGTCCTCTTAACCAAGGTATATGGAGACACTGGTATGGCATACAGGTGAGATGTATGGGTACATCGTCATTGAATGTAACCAACTCCAGAGCATTCTACTATCGAGAATATCTTTGATGGAATATAGGTATAAGTATCCCATAGACCTGAGATCACCTCAGTAACGTGCAAACAACTCACTGTGCTTTAGTAACAGACTAACTAAATTTCTAATTCAGCAATGAAAGACTTCTGGGCACAGTCAAGTACTTGTGAAGTTGGAGTGTGATCAAGATGGAATTGACCACTTCAAGTGTTAGAGAAGAATGTATCACTGTATTTCAATATAGCAAAATCTTGGTCAGGATAATCCATCAGATAGATTTGATATTTTAAAATATAATGTGGACAATCTGATCAGAGTTTACAGTTGAACTTTGACATATCCTACAAGCATTATGGTCAAGGAGATGAATTATATAGAAACTATATCCACATGGGTTCGAAGGATGGTATTCTACACCGTCGACCTATCTGACCGTCGGATATCATTGCTAGATAGTCACTTTGATTGGTACAAAAATTTATTTCTATACTATCAACTTAGGTTCAAATCTATGAGATCATACACATTAGAGCTTACGATCTAATCAGATGGTTGATCAATGATTAAGAATCGTTCTAGGGTTAAACAATCAATACGATTGGTATTTAACCTAGTGCAAGTGTTGTAGGAGGATCGATTAGCAATTGGATTGCTAATTAGCTTAATTTGATTAAGCCAATAGGCTAAGATTAAGTCTAGTTAAATATGATTTAATTAGATTTGGTATGGACTTAATTGGATTAAGTTAAATTGGTTTATTGGATAAGCCAAGTGCAAGGAAGAACTAATCCTAGTCTAACTAGAACTCGGATTAACCCAATTTTCTAATTTGATTAGAAAATAAATCAAAATTAAATCTAATTTAATCTTATTTAATTAAGTCCTTAAATGAATTAGGATTTTATTTAATTATATAGGTTTAATCTTAATTTTATTTGGTTAAAATATCTTGTTTGACTAAGTCAAAATAGGAGTCCTAGTGTGACTAGGACTCCCTATCTCCTTGCGCCACCTTGGTCTCAAAAGCACTCCATACCTATTTCTTAGGTATTTTTCATGAAAATTTCTTTTCTTCTTAATTTTCATGCCCCCTCTCTCCCTCCAAGTCATATTTGGAAGTTAGGTGGAAGACCAAGTCAAAGAAGGAATTAGTTTTGCTTAGGATTCTATGACGTAGAATCCTTATTGACCAAAACATCTTCCATTAAGCATCATCCCCTCTTTTAATTAATTCTTTCCTTATTCTATGAAAATAATCTCCTTTCTTGTGCACCTTCCTTTGCTGGTCCATGCCAAAAATTATGGAGGAGGCACCCAAGAGTTGGGCGCCCCAACAACTTCCCATGTTTGGATATTCCTAGTCTACAAATTTGACCTAACTTGGAATCTTTTTCTTCTCAATTTATTGGATGAATTTTATTCTGATTTTTTCATGGAATATAGAGCTTCGGGAGAGGTTTGGGTTGTGCAAAAATTAGAGGTAGAGGATCCTTGGGCATGGGGGTTCCATAGGCACCAAACTAGGTATCTAGGTGAGAGAAAAGAGAAGAAGAAGAGGGTTTTCTTCTAAGGTTGTTTTATTTTCAATCTTTCCTCCTTTCTTTTGAGTTTTTTTGAGAGAGTCTCAGAACAACAAACTCTCATCTTCTTTCTCATATTTTGGAGAGTCCAAATATTGAAGAAGGGAGCATCGGATCGACCATCGAAGAAGGATCAGTATAGTACTAGCATGCTGTGTTGATTTTCTGCATCGGACTTCAGATCAGAGATTGTAGACTCGTGTGGATGACTCCTAGATGCCGAATATGTGTGCGGCTTGTGACTTTATTCTCATGTCTTGATTAGTAAGTTAGAACATCTAAACTTACTTAGGTAATAGATCTGATCCATAAACTTCATA
Organism: Cocos nucifera; assembly: GCA_006176705.1. NCBI lineage: Eukaryota > Viridiplantae > Streptophyta > Magnoliopsida > Arecales > Arecaceae > Cocos > Cocos nucifera. The sequence goes on along the minus strand of QRFJ01002228.1, from coordinate 56,756 downwards.
CCTGTATTTGATGTAGTGTAGATCTTGGTTGATTTGATCAATCTTTTTCTTTCTTATTTGATTTTAATTTTTAATTTAATATCATGACTTAATCATATAATAGATTTAAGATCTAGGTATTTAGATAGTTATTTAAATAAATTTTAAATTTATTTATGTATTTTGCTGTAAGATCTTGAAAAGATTTCAAGATCTACCTATGAAACCCTAGATCTGGTTCCTTCAATTGGTATCAAAGCCAAGGTTCTTATTATATGATTTTTGTGTATGTCTAGATTATTTCTTAGATTAAATCTAATATAATTATTAAATCTAAAATTAAAAGTATATATATATAATATTTTAGATTGCATGAACTACCATAAGGTTGTTCTACTGTAAGGTTTACTCCATAGAGTGAATAGGTTGTCCTAGTACGTGCTGATCTAAAATATTGATCATAAAATTTTAGATTAGATATAAGAGATTTTATGATATAATTAAAAATATTTTAATCTAATTTTAATTATCATAAATATGTTAGATTTGATCTAGGAAGATTTATCATTGATTATTTTTGAAACTAATTTAATTACATGAATTTGTTTCGATTAGATCTAAAGTAGTTTTATATTTATTTTACTTGCATATTGATTATGAATCAAACATGCAACTTGATTGATAGAACCATATTATAAAAATATTTTATAAATATGAAAATCAATTTTGAAAAGCCAAATCCCAACCCTCAGTCGAAAACTTAATTGAGAATTAAAAAGTTGATTGATTAGGATCTAAGATTGTGAATTGAAGATCCTAAGACATAAATCATAACACATTGGGTTAAATAGGCTAGTGGAGATTAGGTCCATTAATTGAACTAGACTTAAGGTTAGATTAAAGAATGGACTTAATTAGAGAATTGACTAAATATAATTAATTATTATCTTAGATTAGATCAAGGATTCTCTAGATTAATTACAATAGTTGTAGTTGGTCAAGTCCATGTGTTTAACAAGATCCAAGATGGATGTGATTCTTGGCTACACAGTCTAGCACGAACTGTTAGGTTGATCTAATTGAAACTAATTAAATCAGTTGGTATCTAAGATAAATTGGACCAGTGGTTTTTAATTGGCAGCCCGCTTATCTGGCCATTTCTGATGGTATCTAAGGCAAGTCTGGCAGACCCTTCTACTGATCGAACTTACCTAGCCTCTTGGTGAGATTATGTTTTGATCGGATGGCTTGACTATTCGAGCTAACCCATGTCAGCTAGGTAAATTAGTTTGACTGATTTAGGTGCTCCTAGACTATCCTATTAATGGTCTCCCTTAAGCTGACTTGATAAAGTTACTGGGAGGATCATGACAAGCTGGTTAATCTGACCTACTCACTTCTATAAATAAATTCTTTAAAATTATTAGGTCCCTAAAATGAAATAGTTATATAATTACGGGATCATAGCCTCCCATTAAAGTGGATAATAATGGGTCCATCAAATAGATAATCATTGGAGGCCCAAAGGCCTGGTGCTTATCAGTTGATGGAATTATCATTCATTATATGATCTCTTAGATATATCTTTCTAAATGGTGGTTAGGTGGGCCAACCAAAGTTGGGCCTGATCATTCATTGGTTGGATGGACCAAGTATAGTCATGTTAATGGTTGGACCTAACTGGATCCTTTTCTAAGAAGGCCAAAGCCAACTGATCAGGGCTTGGGATAATTTAATTACTGAAAATTATTTAGAGAAATAATTAGTTATGAACCTATCCTTAGATGTACATGGGTGGGCCAACCAAAGTTGTGCTTATGTACAGTCTATGTGGACTCTAGTACCCACTAAGGAATTAGGGTAATTCCTTGAATTGGAGGTAGAGGCTACCAATTTGAATAAAATAGTGGAAGAAATCTTTTGATTAAAGTCCAAATCTTTAGGTTTAATGAATCAATTACTAATTAGATTTTGATTTATCTTTGTGCAGACATGGCCACTTCCCTATCACTGCGATCATTGTTGGACATTGATAAGTTGGTGGGATCCAACTTCGATAGCTGATACCGAAAGTTGAAGATTATCCTGAAGCATGAACGGATCCTATATGTGCTGATCGATCCTGCACTTGAGGAGCCAGTTGCCAATGCACGTGGAATAGTTAACAACACTTATCAAAAGTGGCTCAGTGATCGAACCATGGTGCACTGCATTATGCTGGCTACGATGAGCGATGAGTTCAGTCATAGATTTGAGACAGCTCAGCCAAACGAAATGCTCCAAGTATTGGAGGATTCTTTTAGCACACTCGATGACGTTGAGAGGCACAAGACTAGTTGTGCCATCTTCAATGCCAGAATACAGGATGATGCCTTTGTCATTGATCATGTATTGTACATGATCGAGCTGATAGAGCACTTGAGTAAGCTCGGCTTTCTCTTGCATAAATAACTTGGGAAAGATACAATACTGAACTCACTGTCCAAGTCTTATCTTCCATTTCTTACACATTATAGAATGTCAAAACCTGAAGTGGACTACCATGGGTTACTGGGGTAACTTCAGAACTTTGAGAAGGATCACCAACTCCATAAGGAGTCAGTGAACCTAGTGGGAGGTTCGTCTTCTCGTTCTCGATCCTTTGGAAAAGGAAAGAAGAATAAGAAGAAGAAAGCCAAGAAGGTGCATGTTCATGCTAGGACACCTGTGCAGGCTCAGACCCCAAAGACTAAGCCCGATAAGAGTCAAGCTGAATACTTCTTTTGCAAGAAGTAGGAGCATTGGAAGAGAAACTGTCCTCAGTACATTGCGTCCCTAGATGCAAACAGGCGGACAAAGAAGCAAGCTATTGCTGGGCAAGGTATTTATATGATAACTCCTTGCAATTTTTCTATTTGTGATGTTATTGATCGGGTATTAGATATTGGTAGCCCTTGCCATATTTGTAATTCGTTGCAGGGGTTGCAGGTTAGTAAAAGATTCGAGCAAGATGAGAGATTCCTGAATGTTGGAGAAGGAAGACCAGTTCTAGTTCTAACTTTAGAAATTTTGAAACTTGTATTTGAATCTTATATCATTGTTCTTAGTGATTATCATTTCTATCCTAGTTTTTTTTTAAATATCATTTCTATAGGCCTTTTGGCCATGAATAATTATGAAATTTCAATAAAGAAATGAGTTTGTAATGTCATTGTGAATGGTGTTACTGCTTTCTGTGGATAATTAAACAATGGTGTATATATGTTATCACAACCTATTAATGTAGTCTATTCTATTGGAAAGCACCCTAGATTAGATAGTGTATCAGATATCTACTTATGGCATTGTAGACTAGGTCATACAAATAAGAGTAGGATAAACAGGTTGACTCAAGAGGAAATCCTCTAAGTTAATGATTGTGAATTACTTCCAACCTTAGTCCTATCTTCTTGATAAAATAACCAAGTCACCTTTCACTGAAAAAGGTGAGAGAGCCAATGAGCTCTTAGGTCTAGTATATACTGATGTATGTGGACTAATGAGCATAAGTATTAGAGATGGATATGTCTACTTCATCACTCTCATAGATGATCTATCCAGATATGGATATATCTATCTGATGAAACATAAGTTGGATTCTTTTGAAATGTTCAAATGATTCTAAAGTGAAGTAGAAAAACAAACTAGAAAGAGTTAAAACTCTTCGATCTGACCAAGGAGGAGAATATCTTTCTAGTAAGTTTCTCATATATCTAGGAGAGAATTGAATTTTCTTCCAAAGAACTCCTCCTGGAAGACCATAGCATAATGGTGTGTCTGAAAGGAGGAATTGGACATTGTTAGAAATGGTCTAATCCATGATGGAATTTGCCAGCTTGTCGATATCCTTCTAAGGATATGCACTTGAATCGACTTATTATCTATTAAATAGGATTTCAAGTAAGTCTATAGTTAAAACCCCATATGATATATGGACAGGGCATAAGCCAGCACTTTCACACCTTAGGGTTTGGGGGTGCTTGGCTTATGTCAAATGATTAGTTACAGACAAATTTGGACCTAGGTCTGACAAGTGTACATTCATAGGGTACCCAAAAGAGACCAAAGGATACTATTTTTATCATGCTAATGAACAAAAGGTGTTCGTCAGCCTTAAGACAACCTTTTTGAAAAAAGAGTTCCTTGGTGAAGGAATTGTTGCATCTAAGGTTGAACTTGATGAAGTTCAATAGGTAGAAAGTTCGACACAGAATGTTGAACCAAAGTTTGATTTGATTAGATCAGATCCGAAGCCTAGTGAACCCGCACCATTAAGACGATCCAGTAGAGTACCCCATCATCTGGTCAGATACTATGGATTCTTAGTCTAGGATGGTGATCCCATCGAACTCGATGAGAATGATGAGGATATGATCACTTACATGGATGCTATGCAAAGATCTGACTTTGAGAAATGGCTAGAACCCATGAGATTCGAAAAGGATTTCATGAAGGTCAATGATGTATGGACATTAGTTGACCTACCTAAAGGGGTTAAGCCCATTGGGTGTAAATGGGCCTTCAAAAGGAAGAGAGGCGCAGATGGAAAGGTGGAGACCTATAAAGTCCATCTGGTTGCCAAGGGATATCATCAATATTATGGTATTGATTATGATGAGACATTCTCCCTTGTGGCAATGCTCAAGTCTATTCGGATCATGTTTGCCATTGCTGCCCATCTGGACTATGAAATTTGGTAGATGAATTTGTAGATAGCTTTCCTAAATGGATAGCTGACTGAAGAGGTATATATGATACAACCTGAATGGTTCGCATTCATAGATGAGTCCAAGGTGTGCAAGCTTCAAAGATCCATATATGGATTGAAGCAGGTATCTTGGAGTTGGAACATGTATTTTGATAAAGTGATCAAAACGTATGGCTTCATTAAGAACGGAGAAGAATCCTGCATTTACAAATAGACAAATAGTCCAGCAATGGTATTTCTTATTTTATACATGGATGATATTCTCTTAATCGGGAATGACATCCCCGCACTATAACGAATAAAAGTTTGGTTGTCATCATAGTTCTCCATAAAGGACTTGAGTGAAGCATCCTACATCCTAGGGATGAAGATGTATAGGGATAGATCTAAAAGGATGCTTGGTATATCCCAATCCATGTACATAGAAATTATGCTAAAGAGGTTCAGCATGGAGAATTTCAAAAAGAGCTTTCTTTCGATAGGCTAAGAAATTTTTCTATCTAAGAAGGATTGTCCAACAACTCCTGAAGAGAGAGAGCGTATGAGTTGAATTTCATATGCTTCGATAGTGGGATCTATTATATATGCAATGACATGTACGAGACCAAATGTGGCATACTCACTAGGAGTAGTGAGTAGATACTAGTTTGATCCTAGAGAAAATCACTGGAAGGTGGTTAAAATCATTCTTAAGTATTTGAAAAATACTAAGGACCAATGGTTGATTTATGGTGAGTCAGATCTGAAGCTTGTAGGGTTAACAAACTCCAGCTTTCAATCTGATCATGATGACAATAAAAGTATGTCGAGGTATATCTTTACTCTAAATGATGGAGCCATCTGCTGAAAAAGTTTCAAGCAGCATATAGTGGCTGACTCTGTTTGCGAAGCAAAGTACATGGTAGCATCAGATATAGCAAAGAAAGTTGTGTGGCTGAGAAAGTTCATCATCGAGCTCAGAGTAGCACCCTCCATTGATGGTCCAATCCTGCTCTACTGGGATAGCACTGGCGCCATAGCTCAAGTAAAGGAATCAAAGGTACACCAGCGGACAAAGTATATTCTGCACCACTTTTATTTGGTCCGTGAGATTGTGGATCATGGTGACGTCGATTTTTGGAAGATCGATGGAAAGGAGAACCTAGTCAACCCCTTCATTAAAGCCCTGGCAATCAAGAAGTTCGACAATCATAATTCGAAGATGGGTATTAGATACTATGCTGAGTGGCTTTAGGATAAGTGGGAGTTGTTGAAAATTACGTCCTAGAGCCAATCATCAACCTGTTGATGGTTGAAATATTGTAATTAATTTATTAATTAATAAAAAATATTTTGACATCTTTTTTCATCATAAGTTTACATCTTCTAATGAACTCCATTATTGTGAAGAAGTTCTTAGGACTATTTAGTTTAGATAAAGAGAGAATTTATTGATTAGTACTTAAATTTGTTCACGATAAAATGATAGGCTGTTAATTAAGACGACAGCGTCTATCGAGCATAGGTCGCTATATGCCATATAGGTTGGTTATCCTCTTAATCAAGATGTGTGGAGACACTGGTTTGGCATATAGGTGAGATGTATGGGTACATCATCATTGAATGTAACCAACTCTAGAGCATTCTACTATCGAGAATATCTCTGATGGGATATAGGTATAAGTATCCCTTAGACCTGAGATCACCTCAATGACTTGCAAACAACTCACTATGCTTTGGTACCAGGCTAACTGAATTTCTAATTCAGCAATGGAAGGCTTCGGGCATAGTCAAGTACTTGCAAAGTCAGAGTATGATCAAGATGGAATTGACCACTCCAAGAGTTGGAGAAGAATATATCACCGTATTTCAATATAGAAAAATCTTGGCTAGGGTAATCCATCAGATGGATTTGACATTTTGAAATACAATGTGGATAATCTGATTAGAGTTAATAGTTGAACTCTGATGTGTCCTACGAGCATTGTGGTCAAGGGGATGAATTATATGGAAACTATATCTACATAGTTTTTAAGGATGGTGTTCTACACCTTCGACCTATCCGGCCGTCGGGTATCATTACTAGATGGTCACTTCAATTGGTACAAAAATTTATTTCTATGCTATCGACTTAGGTTCGAATCTATGAGGTCACATACATTAGAGCTTACAATCAGATCGGATGGTTGATCAACGATTAAGAATCGTTCTAGAGTTAAACAATCAATACGATTGGTATTTAACCTAGTGCAAGTATTGTAGGAGGATCGATTAGCAATTGAATTGCTAATTGACTTAATTTGATTAAGCCAATAGATTAGGATTAAGTCTAATTAAATATTATTTAATTAAATTTGGTTTGGGCTTGATTGGATCAAGTCCAATTGGTTTATTGGATAAGCCAAGTGCAAGGAAGAACTAGTCCTAGTCTAACTAGGACTCGAATTAATCCAATTTTCTAATTTAATTAAAATTAAATTTAATTTAATTAAATTCTTAAATGTGTTATGTTCTTATTTAATTGAATTGATTTAATCTTAATTTTATTTGGTTAAAAGATCTTATTTGACCAAGTCAAAATAGGAGTCCTAGTGCGACTAGGACTCCCTATCTCCTTGCGCCACCGTGGTCCCAAACGCCTTCCATACCTATTTTTTAGATATTTTTCATGCAAAATTCCTTTTTTCCTAATTTTCATGCCCCTCTCTCCCTCCAAGTTATATTTGGAAGTTAGGTAGAAGACCAAGTTAAAGGAGGAATTGATTTTGCTTAGGATTCTATGAGATAGAATCCTTATTGACCAAAACATCTTCTCTTGAGTGCCACCCCCTCTTTTAATTAATTCTTTCCTTATTCTATGAAAATAATATCCTTCTCTATGCACCCTCCCTTGTCGGTCGACATCAAAAATTATGGAGGAGGCACCCAAGAGTTGGGTGCCCCGACAACTTCCCATGTTTGGATATTCCTAGTCTAGGAATTTGACCTAACTTGGACTCTTCTTTTTTCCTATTTATTGAATAAATTTTGTTCTAATTATTTTATTAAATATAGAGATTTGGGAGAGGTTTGGGGTGTGCAAAAATCAGAGGAAGAGGGTTCTTGGTCATGGGGGTTCCATAGGCACCAAACTTGGTGTCTAGGTGAGAGAAAAGAGAAGAAGAAGAGGGTCTTCTTCTAGGGCTATTTTATTTTCAATCTCTCCTCCTTTCTTTTGAGTTTTTTTGAGAGAGTCTCAGATCAGCAAACTCTCATCTTCCTTTTCATATTTTGGAGAGTCCAAATTTTGAAGAAGGGAGCAACGAATCAACCGTCGAAGAAGGATCAGCACAGTACTAGCATGCTATGTTGATTTCCTGCATCGGACTTTAAATCAGAGATCGTAGGCTCGTGTGGACGACTCCTAGAGGCCGGATGCATGTGTAGCTCATAACTTCGTTCTCAAGCTTGGATCAATTAGTTAGAATGTCTAAACTTGCTTAGGTAATAGATCTGATCTATAAACTTCATACCTGCATTTGATGTAGTATAGATCTAGGTTGATTTGATCAACCTTTTTCTTTCTTATTTGATTTTATTTTTTGATTTAATATCATGCCTTAATCATATAATAGATCTAAGATCTAGGTGTTTACATGGTTATTTAAATAAATTTTATATTTATTTAAGTCTTCCACTGCAAGATCTTGAAAAGGTTTCAAGATCTACCTATGAAACCCTAGATCTAATTCCTTCACCGTTGTCTTGACGATTGCTTCAACCCGTACAATGATTTCTATAGCAAACAGACCTTTTCTTCTACTCTTGGCTCTTGAAACTGTAGTGGCTGCTCCATATAAATGCTCTCCTCCAAATGGCCATAGAGGAATGTCATATTGACATCCATCTGCTCCAGCTCCAAGTCCTGAGCTGCCATAATGCTCAGCAACATTCTGATGGAAGTATGCCTGATGACAAGAAAAATTACTTCACTAAAATTGATGCCTTTCTTTTGGATGTATCTCTTGACTACTAACCGTGCCTTATACCTGACACCTCCCTACTCTGAAGGCCCTCTTTGCATTGGTAAACCCACTTGCAACCAATGGGTTTCTTTCCTCATGGCAACTGCACCAGAGTCTCATTCTTGTGAAGAGCCTGCATTTCCTCGGACATTGCTTGGACCCACCTCTCTCTATCCTGGCTATCCATAGCCTCCTTATAGGTGTATGGATCCTCATTTGCTATCACTAGGGCATATGATAATGTATCTTCAAAGCCATATCATTCTGGTTGTCTGATGTTTCTTTTGGGCTTATGCAGTGCAACCCCGATATCTATCCTAGGTCCAGCTTGCTCCTGCTAGGCCTCCTGGCTTTCATTACCTATCCAAGCTCTCTCCACCTATGGAGACACCCCTGATGAGTGCTTCATCTGAATACTAAGTCCTCCTAACGCACCTGCAAGTGTTAAAATAGAGTAAGATGTTAATTGTCCAACACTATCCTGCTGGATCTCTTGCTGCATCTGCTGCTCCTTCATACCATCTCACCTTTGGAGAACTAAATTTTCATCAAAGGTGATATCCATAGTAATGATAACCTTCTTCTTCAAGGGATTTCATAGCCAGTATCCCTTAACTCCTCATAGATATCCCAAGAATACCATCTTTCATGATCTGGCATCTAACTTACTCCGCTCACCAGCACTGATATGCACAAAAATCATGCACCCAAAAATCCTTAGATGGCTCAACCCAATCTTTCTTCTAGACCATCTCTCCTCTAGAATACCACCATCTAAATTTCTATGAGATGATTGATTCATCAGGCTACATCCACTGTATCAATCCAGAATGCCTTCGGAAGCCCTACCTGCAGCCTCATGCACCATGCCTTTTTCAAAAGAATTCTATTAATCCTTTCAACCACCCCATTTTGTTAAGGAGTTTTTTTTATGGAGAAGTATCTTTTGATACCATACTTTTCACAAAAGCCTTGGAACCCTTTGCTGATGTATTCTCCGTTATTGTCTGATCGTAGATACTTCAAATTCTAACCTGTCTCCTTCTCCACCTCGGCTTTCCACATCTTGAATTTGGTGAAGCCTTTTGATTTCTCATTCATAAAGTAGACCCATACCTTCCTTGAGAAATCATCTATAAGGATCAAGAAGTATCTCACTCCATTTCTGACTGAAAATGGAGCCGGCCCCCCACACATCTATTTGAACCAGTTCCAATGGGGCTGCACTATGGACTAAATTGATGGTACTCTCCTCTGTTTGCCCATCTAGCCTCTGTAACACCTCCATCTAGATCTAAAATCAGACCATGTTTACACAGCTCCTTCATCCCACGATCACCCATATGGCCTAGGTGTAGTGCCACAGTCGATAAGCCCCCTGCTGATCCTGCGCTGCTGCCGCTGCATCAGATTTCTCGGTCACCATAGATCCAACCAACTTGCAAAGGTTGTTCTCTATCCTCCTGCCCCTCATCACCACCATAGCATCTGGAGATATTGAGAACTCCACTCCTAGCATGACTGCTGAAGTGGCAGCCACTCCGCTCCAGATAGCCCAGTGACATGAGATTTTTCTTCAAATTTGGGATGTGCTTCACATTTGTGAGAGTCCACACCATCCCATCAAACATCCTCACCTGGATGCTTCCAACACTAGTGACTCTATACGGGTGATCATCTCCAAGTATCACACTTTCCTCATCAATCTTGGTGTATGAGACAAACCAAGACCGATTTGGGATGTAGTGATACGAATAGGCTGAATCTAGGGTCCATACATCTGGGTATCTTCTATGACCATCTAATACAATCAAGAGGTCATCCTCTACCTAACTATCAACCATTGTACTCAACACATCAGATCCACTCTTTTCTCCCTTCTTGTTTTTTCATTGTGGACAATCATGCCTGAAGTGCCCGATCTCATTGCACTTGTAGCATCTAGCTTCTTTCCTATTCTTGCTTTTCTGGGACTTTGATAGTCCTCTTAACTTGCCTCTCTCCTTCGATCTTTCAGGTCTCTCTCCCATGATCAAGCCCTCCTAGGGAACACCTTCCTTGGTTAACTTCTACTGCTGCTCATTGGTTCGCAATACTGAGACCATGTCTTTATACTTCAGGGTCTCCTTAGCATAGAGTAGCGTTGTCACCAATGGATTATAAGATGAGGGCAACGAGTATAACAGAAGCAATGATTTATCTTCTTCCTTCATCTTCACTCCAATATTTAGCAACTCGTTGCACATCTGATCGAATTTCTGGATGTGTCCCAAGACATCTCTGCCTTTCTGCGTCTGAAGGCTATATATCTCTTCTTCAACATCAACTTGTTGCACATATTCTTACCCATATACATGATTTGCAGCTTCGACCATAATATTGTTTCTACGGCTACTTGGAGCTACAACCATAGATCCGATCTCTTGTGTGAACCTGAGTGTTAATCCAGCAAACTGAAGAAGATCTAAGAAAGATGAGAGAAGCTAGGGTTTTGTTGTTGGAACCAGAAAGAAAAGAGAAGAGAGTTAGGGAGAAAAGCTCAATTCTATTCATTTCTATTGTAAAAGTTATAATATCCTAATTTATATATCCTAGTGTTTCCACATGAATCCTACTAAACCCCAGCTTAAAAAAACTCCCTTAGGCTAACCTAATACATGAATTAGCTCCCTTAAGACCTCTCAAACCAGATCTTAAGACCCCTAGGATCAACCCAGACCCTAGCCAAAAATAGACCCTTATGTAACTCTGCCTGTGCGTTGAGCCAGCTTAGTCTCAGCACTGAGCCGACTAAATTCTACTGGGTCGGCTCAGTCTGAAACTAAGTTGGTCTAGTTCTATGCCATGCCTGCAGTCTCGAAACTTGACATTTATATTTTGCCTGTGCTTTGAGACTTAGCCAATTCAGTTTTGGACTGAGCCAGCTAACCTGTAGAAAATCTCCTTTCTATAGTCTTGATTCTTCGACTTTGGTTTCTTGCTCCATCTTGAATCTCAGATCTTCGAAGCACCAACCAAGCCCCTTGAGGCCCTCAATACCCGAACATCAAGCCCATGGAGAGATATATGCCACCTCCATCCTAGGATCACTCCTGTCCTAGGACCACATCTATCCTAGCCTCCCCGGAGCCCTCATCCTAGCTCCGTCCGTGGCCTCCCAAGGCTTGGGAGCACCACACCACCTACAATCTCCACCTTGGTGCGCCTAAGCCTTGGCACACCTAGCAACATCTTCCTACACGATCCTGCTATCCCTGCATGTCCTGATAGTCCCTTGTGCTCACCTTGCCACTACCATTCTTCTTCAACTGCTAAGCTCTTTTTGAGGACTTCGGGATGACCGCCTCCACCGTTGAAGTCCTTGGTTTGTTTCTCTGCACCACCTTTGGAGTTATAGGTATCCTTCTGCTTGGTAGCTGCATCACTTATTCTGAACTTTTTTAGAGATCATGCAACATTCCTTTACTGACACTCGCCGCATATCCTGATACTCCACCTGACACTATCCCCTCAGAGCCACACCTATCTTCCTGCACAATCCTCTCCACCTGGATCTGCACAGCCCTGACACTAGTGCTGGAATACTGATCCTCCCTCTGCACCCCTTGCTCTGAACCCATGTCACAGTTTCCTCCACCCGTGAAGCCACCTCTGCCCGATGCTCCACCTAGAGCTGAAGTCCTCCTGATGCTTCAGAAGCTGACTCTATCTTTGAGTCCCCTAAGGCCAACCATCCAACGATACACTACTGGCCTACCACTGTACCTCAAATACCATCGCTGTCCCTTCAGACCCTCTGCACTCCGCAGACCTGTTCGAAATCATCTCAGATACATCGCACTCTATGGGCTCCTCTGAGACCACCAAGATTTTATCCAATTCTTCATTTTTAGTGATTGTACTGAGGGAATCCGAGCTTTCTCCTCCCTTGCACTTCTTCCAAAGCGGATACTCCCGCTTAAAGTGCCCTGCTTCTCCGCACTTGAAGCATCTCTTAGACCCCTTGCTACTCCTCTGTTCACCCTTCTTCTTTTCTTTTCTGTGCTTCTCTGAAATCACAAGACTCTCCTAGAAGACCTTCCTCTTCATCATCCATTCCCACTGCTCATTGGACTTGAGCACTGATACGATCTCTTCGTACATCAGTGTCTTCTTACCATACAGCAAAGTTGTCACTAATGGATCGAAGCTCCCGGATAGCGAATACAATAATAATAGACTCTTGTCCTCCTCTTCTAAATCCATCCCTATATTGAGCAAATTCATGCTCATCCGATCGAATCGTTGAATATGACCCGCAACATTCTCACCCTCCTACATTCGAAGGCTATATAGTTGTTTCTTCAGTATCAACTTGTTGCACATGTTCTTTCCCATGTATAACTACTGTAACCTCAACCATAATTCCTTGGGTGTTCTCTCCTCCAACACACCATACAAAATCTTATCCGCCAAACAAGTCCTAATCGTGGCACATGCCCTTTTCTCCAAGGACACCCACTCCTTATCTGTGATCTCTTCTGGCCTATCTTCCAAGGCTGAATCCAACCTCATCTGAACCAGTAGATCCTCCATCCTTACCATCCACATCGTGTAACTTTTCTTTCCATCAAACTTCTCTAATCCTACCTTCAATCCACTATTTTTCATGATCAATCTAAATCAAATAACAGCAAACAGATAGATCTGAGAAATACCTTGACTAGGGATGGTGGACAATAGCCCTATGATCTCTTCCTTCCTCACGAAGCCTAGAGAAAGCCTTTAGATCTAAATCTCGCTACTAATCTCTACTAAAAATTGATTTTCTTCCTCCTTCACGCTCAATCAGACTCTGATACCAATTATTCTTTCTATGGCTACTCGGAGCCATAGCCATAGATCCGATCTCTTGCGTGAACCTAGCAAACTAAAGAAGATCTAAGAAAGATGAGAGAAGCTAGGGTTTTGATGTTGGAACTAGAGAGAAGAGAGAAGAGAGTTAGGGAGAAAAATTTAATTGTATTCACTTTTATTGTAAAAGTTATAATGTCATAGTTTATATACCCTAGAGTTTCCACATGAACCTTAATAAACCCCAGCTTAAAAAACACCATTAGGCTAAACCAATACATGAATTAGCCTCCTTAATACTTCTTAAACTAGGCCTTAAGACCCCTAGGATCAACCCAGACCCTAGCCCAAAACAAACCCTCACGTAACTCTGCCCGTGCACTAAGCCAGCTCAATCTCAGCACTAAGCTGGCTAAGTTTCACTGGGTCGGCTTCATCTAAAACTCAGTCGGCCTAGTTCTATGCTATGCCTATAGTCCCGAATCTCGATATTTCTATTTTACCTGTGCTCTGAGACTTAGCCGATTCAGTTTTGGACTGAGCCAACTAACCTGTAGAAAATCTTCTTTCTATAGTCTTGATTCTCCGACTTTGGTTCCTTTCTCTATCTTCAATCCCAGATCTCCGAAGCACCAACAAAGCCCCTTGAGGCCCTCAATATATGAACCTCAAGCCCATGGAGAGCTACATGTTACCTCCACCCTAGGACAACTCCTATCCTAGCCCTAGCACCACATCTATCCTAGCCTCCTCGGAGCCCTCACCCTGGCTCCGTTCGTGGCCTCCCAAGGCTTGGGAGCACCACACCACCTACGCACAAGCCTCTTTGGGTCCTCTCCTTTAAAACTAAATAGAGTTTCGTATCCGACAAGCATTCTCTGATCATAGAGCAGGCCTTCTTTTTTAGAGACATCCACTGACGATCTGACATCCCTTCAGGCTTCTCTTCCAATGCCTGATCCAATTTAGCTTGAACTAGAAGATCTTCCACATGAACTTTCTACATGGAAAAGTTTATTTTTCCATCGAATTTCTCAAAACTAGCCTTCATGTTGCTTCCCATGGCTAGATCTAAGCCAAGAAAAATGCAACATAGATCCAAGAAATTTGAGAAATACCTTGACAGGATCTTGCTGAATTCACAGCACCTGAAGATCTTCAACTTTCAAGCATCTTCTCCTCCTTCCACATAATCTAGCTCTGATACCACTTATTATAAATTATTTCCAAACTTGTGAAAATCCTTGTACCTACTACCAACTCTGAGGAAGCAAGTTGGAGATGATATAAAGAAAGATAAAGATTAGATGATAAGAAGATGAGACGGCGACAAAGTGAGAAAGAGAGAAAGCTAGGATTTCAGGAAGAAAAGGGATTCAATTCATTCTCTTCTTATCCATAATCTACATATATAAGTATATATATAGACATCCTGAGTCAACATGACTCATTCCTAGAAAACTTCCCTCGATTAATCCATACATGAAAATACTCACCCAAGCCCATGTAAACCCATGTCTTACATGCTCTCATCTCTTAGACTAAAGATCTAGCTCAATACATGAATTAGCAATCTTAAGACTCATACTAGGCCTTAAGATTTCTTGGATTACATCCAATCTAAGATCAAATAGAAAATCCATCCAGATCTATTTGCCACCATTGAGCTGGCTCGATCAGAAGTCGAGCTGGCTCGACTGCATCTTTCTGAACCATGTCTTCTATCTACCTGAGATAGTCGACTCAGCTGCGTATTCGAGCCAGTCTAACTGTATGCTAGCCTCTTTATCTTTGCTGATATATCTCTGTCCAATCCAAGCCTTCAAGAGCCACCACCTTGACTCCTTCGTAGTCTTCCAAGACTTGGGAGCACCACACTTGCCCTTTTAATTAGAGTTTTATACTCTGCTCCATTGTTGGTAGTAGAAAACTCGAAGCACAAAGCATATTTGACTACAACTTTTTTTGGATTAACGAGAATCAAGTCCGCACCTACCCTAGAAGAATTGGATGAACTATCAACATGCAATGCCCAAAAGTTCTCAGGGAGGTCAACCTTTTCTATAGGGTAGCTAGGAATATGAGCTTCTTGATGCTCTGGTTTGGTCTCATCTAGAATAGAGTATTTCACTATAAAATTGGCTGGTATTTGAGCTTTAATGAATGGCCGAGATAGAAAGTAAATATCAAATTCATTTAACTTGATTGCCTACTTTGCTATTCTTTCGAAGATATCAGGGCAGTGAAGAACTATCTTGATGGGTTGATCAGTAAGGAGAGTAATTATATGCCTCTAAAAAGAAGATCGAAGCTTTCTAATTGTAATCAACAAGACATAAGTTAGCTTTTCAAATTTGGTGTTACTTGTTTCTGCATCCCTGAGGACTCTACTTATATAGTAGATCAACTTCTGAACATTTGCTTCTTCTCTGACTAGGATGACTCCAATTTCTACTGGAGATACAGCAAGGTACAAGAGCAGCTCTTCTTCGGATTTAGGCTTGGCTAGGAGTGGAGGTGAACTGAGATAGTTCTTCAATTCTTCAAAGGCTTGCTGGCACTCAGGAGTCCAATTGAAGTTCTTAGGCTTTTTGAGTACTTGAAAGAAGGGTATGCAACACTCCATCAATCTTGAAATGAAGTGATTTAGGGCCGCTACCTTGCTTGTGAGACACTGAACATCTTTTATTATTTTTGGGGCAGTCATCTCTTAGATGGTTTTGATCTTTTTTGGGTTGGCTTCAATGTCACGCCTCGATATCATGAATCCCAAGAACTTTTTCAAGGTTACTTTGAAAGCATATTTTGTAGGGTTCAACTTCATCTTATACTTTTGGAGGGTGCTGAAGATCTCTTCAAGATTGGCAATGTGATTTGGAGAGGATTGACTTTTAACTAGCATGTCATCTATATAAACATCCATGTTTTGATTGATCTACTCCTTAAGGATCTTATTTACCAGGAGCTGATAAGTTGCTTCTGCATTTTTAAGCCTAAAAGGAATAACCCTGTAATAATAAAGGCCACGACCAGTAATAAAAGTAATCTTCTCCTCA
Source organism: Cocos nucifera (assembly GCA_006176705.1). Lineage (NCBI taxonomy): Eukaryota > Viridiplantae > Streptophyta > Magnoliopsida > Arecales > Arecaceae > Cocos > Cocos nucifera. The sequence goes on along the minus strand of QRFJ01002228.1, from coordinate 40,179 downwards.
TCCTCTAGTGCCATCCAGATTTGATTATAATCAGAGTAGGCATCCATAAAGGTGAGGAGTTCATGGCCTGAAATTGCATCCATCAATTGGTCAATCCTAGGCAGAGACTAGCTATCTTTTAGGCAAGCTGTATTTAAGTCTATGAAGTCTATGCACATCCTCCACTTGCCATTTGCTTTTTTAACAAGAATGACATTTGCAATCCAATTTGGATAAAGCGCTTTTTGAATAAATCCTACCTTGAGGAGCTTGTCGACCTCATCCGTTATAGCCTTCTACCTCTCTGGTGCAAAACTGTGCTATTTTTGCTTTACCGATCAACGTTTGACATCCACACCCAGACGATGCTCCATTACTTTTGAATCAATCTCGGGCATGTCTACAGGCACCCAGGCGAAGACATTAGCATTCTTTTATAAGAAAGTAATGAGCTACTTTCTGACTTCTTCTTTTAGATTTGAGCTAATCTTCACGGTGTGTTCCTTATTCCCATCATTCAAAGAGACCTCCTCTAGGTCATCAATGTGATCCCTCCTTTCTTTAGATAGGACATCACAGACATCAAGTCCATCCACTAGATAAGGGTTCGCTTGTCTTTTTTCCTATAGGACAATATTATAGCAATGCCGAGCTTGTGCTTGGTCTCTTCGAACCTCTCCTACTCTAGATCTCATTGTGAACTTCATTTTCAGATGATAAGTTGAAACCATAGTTTGGAGTGCTGTCAAACTAGGTTGGCTAAGGATCGCATTGTAGGCAGAAGATATTTTGAGTACTAAAAAATCAACTTGAGCTCTGAGTTGCTTTAGGTACCGACCCGTGACCATGGATAATTTTATTATGCTTTCCACAGACACTGCATCACTTATGAATCGTACTAATGAGGAATTCATTTGATCGATCCTATCATCAGATATGGATGAAGGAGAAATTCAGATTTTTTTCGGATTAGGTTTGTTCAAATTTGATTATCAAGAGATATTTCAAAAAAATTTTCTCTTGATCCAAATCAGATCTAAATGTTTCAGATCTGATTCTTATTATTTTAATAAATAAAATAAAATAAGATAAATTAAATCAAATTTAATTTACCTGATTTGGGTAATCCTATTACCCTGTTGATGATCCTGTATTGCAGCGGAAGGTTCTGGATCTAGCCACGCAAGCGCCTGGCCTCTACCGGTATCCACTCAGGCTTGGATCTGGAGATCCTCTTCTTCTCTATCACATCTCCAAAAATCAGATCTGGATCTGATCTGGAGGATCTTCAAAACTCCTTTTGAAGATCAGCAGTCGTCGTCTTTGCAGCAGCGCAGCCTTCTTGCTTTTGATCGCCTTTCTTTGATCTGAATCGCACCAACCAAGCCCAAAACTCCTTTTGGACGTGGAGAGGAGAGGGAGAAGGTGGTTTGGCATGGAGGAGGAGAGGGAGAGAAGCCTTGGGGCGTGGCTAGGGAAAATCTCATCTTCAATCTGAGTTGGGCGTACAGGGTCTTATTTATAGACTAGCTGTGATCCAACTCCTCTTCTTCCCAACCAATCACAACCCTTTGTGAAATCAGATCTAAATCTGATTGGTGGGAATAGAGTCCCTGGATTCCTCCTTAGAGGGTGCCTAAGACCAGTCAAAGTTGGTTCTTAGAAGAACTCTAATTGGAATCCAAAAAGGAGATGGAGTCCTTGTCCAACAAGGACTCCTAGGCGCCTCCAACTTGGGCACACGCCTAGGGTGGCGTGCGCCCTCCTCCTTGCCAGGTTCTAGGCAGGGGGACAGGCCCCCACCAGCTCTCCAATAGGTGCATGACATGTGGTCAAAAGTCAAAGTGTCAATGGTCAACGTTTGACCAGTCAAAGGTAGACTTTTGACCAAAGTCAAAGAACAAGAAATGGCAGGTGACCAAAAATGGCAGGTAATGTCTTACAAAATAAGACAACCTTTTCTGACTTGGACAACCTCCAGTCAGACCATATGAAGGCCTCTGATTGAGCACAAACTCCTTTGGCTCAGACAGGACAACTTATTTATGATAGCAAAAGAAGAACGTTAGGTTCAATCGAGTGCTAGCACGATTTTCCTTGAACCTAATTGAATCTCATTCAGATCAATTGAACTAGATCAGTTCAATTGATGATCACCAGATTCAAACCCTTGTTTGTGTGTGACCCAGTTAGGTTCAGTTCTGTATGGTAATGGGATATGTCATGATCTCTATCATCGACATCATCGAAACTCCTTTCGATGGATCAGAACTCTTCTGATTCGAACAGCTAGAATGATCGATCATCTAAATCATTCTAATTGCTCCCAAAATCCACCAGTGACACCTAGCAGTATATGGTGGCAACCCATCAGAGCTGAATGCGAACCTCTTGGTGCAGCTACCTGTGTGATTAAGTTCTTCTATCTTGAGCCCCGATCAGATTAGGGTTAAGGTGAAACTCGTCAAACCCTAGTCTCTGTCATATGATGTAATCATTCGATTCGAGTCCAATGTGAAAATCTAAATAGAAACTCTTTCTATTATTTCACTCTGCCATGGCCATGGGCTTCTGGACTTGATTCTCATGATTATCATAGGGCTGCTCCTCTACCACCGAGGTAGATAGATTCCATCTTGATGCCATCCAGTTCCTACAATGAACATGCTATAGCCAACATACACCTCAGGGTTCCATATGGCTAGGAGACCGAGTAATGGTGTAGTCAAACTATAACACCCTCAAGGTGAACTGCCGATGCACCTCAGGTCAAAGAACCAGACACACTACTGCAGCATCGAGTCAGTCATTGACGAGAAGGTAGACTCCCTAATGACTACTCGAGGTGGTCACGCTCAGTGCCCTCGTTCTCTAACGAGTACCTGTACTCTCGCTCCGGTGTCTCCACACCGTAGACTCAAGACTCATCTACTAAAGAGAAGCGATTGTACACCAACCTTCCGGATCAATCACCATCCTCGTGATGATCCTATGGTCGGAGCAATTTATGAGTTAATAATGATTATTCATGTCTTAAATTTTCAACTCTTGAAAATATGAATTATCATTACCATTAACTCAAAGGATGTATCACAGACACTAAATACACATATGTGATAGAAAATAACCCATTTTATTGATTTTAGTCAAAATTATAATTTTGCCCCTAGAAGTGTATTACAAGTGTCAGCCAATTCTGGCTTCTAGGGCACATATATCTAACAATCTCCCACTTGTCCTAAAGCCAATTGGCTACAAGTCTAAGTCCCATCTTCTCAAGGTGGGCTTCGATCTTCTGCTGGCCCAACGGCTTTGTAAGTGGGTCTGCCACATTATCTGTGGAGTCGACTCTCTTGACCTCGACGTAACCCTTCTCGAGGTAATCGCGGATGAGGTGGTATCGCCGCTCAATATGCTTGGATTTCTGGTGAGACCTCGGCTCCTTAGCAAGGGCTATGGCGCCATTGTTGTCGCAGTATAGAGGAATGGCATCTGATGGCATTACTCCGATTTCTGCAGCAAACTTCTTGTACCAGAATGCTTCCTTCGCAGCCTCTGATGCAGCGATATATTCTGCTTCCATGGTGGAATCTGCTATCACTGTTTGCTTGGAACTCTTCCAGCTGACAGCACCACCATTGCACACAAACAGACTGCCAGATGTCGACTTTCGATCATCTATATCAGACATGAAATCCGAGTCTGTGTATCCCTGGACTTGGAGTTCTCCATTACCAAAGACCAACATCATATCCTTAGTTCTTCTCAAGTACTTAAGGATACATTTCACAGAAGTCCAGTGTTCTTCACCTGGATTTGACTGATATCTGCTTGTGACACTCACAGCATGGGCTATATCAGGTCGTGTACATAGCATGGCATACATGAGGCTCCCTATTGCAGAAGCATAAGGGATCTTGCTCATGCGTTCTATTTCCTCAGGTGTGCTAGGGCACATCTTCTTGGAAAGATGAATACCATGTCTGAAGGGTATTAATCCCCTCTTAGAGTTTTCCATACTAAACCTCTTTAGTACTTTCCTCTATGTACATCTTCTGTGAAAGTCCTAGCATCCTATTCGGTCTATCCCTATAGACCTTAATTCCTAGAATAAAGGATGCTTCACCTAGGTCTTTCATGGAGAATTCCTTGGACAACCATATTTTGACTGATCGTCAACATGGGAATATCATTCCCAATAAGGAGGATGTCATCCACGTACAATACGAGGAAGACAACAGCGCTCCCACTGACCTTTTTGAAAACACATGGTTCCTCTTCATTTTTGATGAAACCAAACTTTTTGATCACATCATTGAAATGAGTGTTCCAGCTCCGAGATGCTTGCTTAAGTCCATATATGGACCTTTGCAGCTTGCAAACCTTGTGATCAGTATCACTGGATGTGAAACCTAGCGGCTGTTCCATATAGATATCTTCCTCAAGATATCCATTTAAGGAATGCCGTTTTCACGTCCATTTGCCATATTTCATAATCGAAATAGGCTGCAACGGCAAGCAATGTGCGGATGGATTTTAGCATAGCCACTGGGAAAAGGTATCCTGATAGTCAATGCCTTCGCGTTGACTATAACCTTTTGCCACTAGTCTAGCCTTGAATGTCTCCACATTCCCATCTGCACCAATCTTTCTCTTGAAGATCCATTTACACCCAATAGGTACTATACCTTCTGGTGGATCTACCAAGGTCCAGACTTGGTTTGAGTGCATCGAGTCAATTTCTGACTGCATTGCCTCTAGCCATTTCTCGGAGTCGATATCTGATATCGCCTCGTTGTAGGTTTTGGGATCATCACCATGAGCACCATTACCTACGAGGAACATTTTCTCTACTTCCTCTGAAATAATACCTAAGTATCTCTTCAGGGGGATGGGAAAACTCTTTCCGATCTACGAGGTGGAGGAGGTAGTGTTCTTATTGGCTCAACCTGATTTGGTTCCAATTGGTCCTTAGCTCGTTCCACTTGTGAGACTTTCTCATCAAGCTTGATCTATTTTCCAATGCCGCTATCTTGAATAAACTATTTTTCAAGAAAGATGGCATGTCGACTCACAATCACATTGTGGTCTTCTGGAATGTAGAAATAGTATCCTAATGACTCTTTAGGATATCCTATGAATCGAGCTCTAAAGGACCTAAACTCTAACTTGTCCGCTTGTTGTCTTTTGACATGAGCCGGACAACCCCAAATTCTGAGATGACTCAGACTTGGTTTCTTACCGTGCCATATCTCATACGGTGTGGTAGGAACGGTTTTAGAGGGAACCCTATTCAGTAGATAGATTGAAGTTAACAATGAGTGTCCCCAAAGAAAATCAGGGAGGTCTGTGAAGCTCATCATGGATCGAACCATATCCAATAGAGTCCGATTTCTCCATTCTGAAACCCCGTTGAGTTGAGGTGTTCCTGGTGGAGTCCATTGAGAGACTATGCCATTTTTCCTTTAGATAGTCTAGGAATTCTCCGGCTAAGGTATTCACCTCCTCGATCTGATCGAAGAACCTTAATGGGTTTTTCCAGTTTGTTTTTCTACTTCATGTCTGAATTCTTTGAACTTTTCAAAAGCTTCAGACTTGTGTCTCATAAGATACACATACCCATACCTAGACAGATCATCGGTAAAGGTAATGAAGTAGACAAAATTGCCTCTAGCCGGCACATCAAATGGGCCGCACACATCAGTATGTACTAGGGCAAGGAGATCTGTGGCCCTCTCCCCATGTCCTAACAAAAGGGAGTTTAGTCATTTTGCCTTGAAGACAAGATTCACAAGTTGGATATGACTCGAAAGTCAATGGACTCAATAGCCCATTTTTCTCCAATTTGTTGATCCTATCTTCTGCTATATGACCTAATCTCAGGTGCCATAGATATCTATCGTTTGGACTATCCCTAGGTCGTTTGGCATTCACGTTTTGCTCGATAGTTAGAATAGGTACATCAATATGTAGCTGATAAAGACCATTAATAAGGAAACCATTTGCAATTTTATTTCTTTCATAAAGAATGTTACAATGGTCCTTAAAGAAGGTGATCACATAACCTTCTTGTGCTAAGCATGAAACAGAAATCAAATTCCTGCTAGCTGCAGGCACAAAATAACAGTCTTTCAAAACTAAGTCTAAACCAGATGGTAATCGAAGAGGGTATGTTCCCACGGCTACTGCAGCAACTCTTGCTCCATTACCGATGCGTAGGATCATGTCTCCATCCCTCAGCCTCCTGCTATCCTCAAGACCCTGCATAGAAGTGCACAGATGAGCACTAGAACCAGAGTCAAGCACCCAACTGGATGCAGAAGAAATCCGTAAGGTTAGACTCAATAACGAGCATACCTCCAGAAGGACCTTCCTTCTTGTTCTTCAGGGTGGCCAGGTAAGTAGGGCAGTTCCGCTTCCAATGGCCGTCGCTGTTGCAATGGAAACACTTTCCTTTGACATCGGCCTTCTTCTTCGGCTCTGCCTTCTTCTTCTTTGATCCTTCCACCTTTTGCTTTTTCACAGACTTCTTTTTCTTTCCATAAGACTTTCTTTTGGAAGAAGTCCGTTCCATAGCAAGAACTGAGCCTTTAGAACCTTTCATAGAAAGCTCAGCGGTAACCAGCATATTCATTAATTCGGCCAAGGAATTCTGAAGTTTATGCATGTGGTAATTCATGATGAATTGCCCATATGCATCAGTCAAGGATTGCAGAATAATATCGTTCTGCAGGTCCAAGTCCAACTTCACACCGAGCTTCTCAAGCTCTTCCATGTCCTTGATCATTGTCAGACAGTGATCTTGGACTGACTGCCCATCACGCATCTTAGCCTTAAAAAGTCATTTCGTGACTTGATATTTGGCTGCGCGACTCTGTTCACCAAACATCTCCTGCAGGTGAGCCAACATTTGGCGAGCAGTCCCGATATCCTCATGTTGGCGCTGGAGCTCATCAGACATCGAGCCCAACATGTAATATCTGGCCTTATTATCTTCGTCTATCCATTTTTCCAGAGACGCTCTCTGTTCAACAGATGGACGGGCTGGTAAGGTGGGAGGGTCCTGGTCCAAAACATGGGTTAACTTCTCAGAACCCAAAATAATTTTGTAGTTCCTGAGCCAATCTTTATAATTGGGTCCAGTCAGTCTATGTGTGTCCAGGATACGTGCCAATGGGTTGGACGCAGACATTTTTCCTGTAGAGAGTCAAAGATTCTAGTTAGATACTGTAATTTTGACTTGACCAATTTATTTAGGGATTTTATTTTTAAACAAATTAGCTCCCACTATTTTCTCGGATCCCTACACTCCCTCTGTAGAGATGCGAAAAATCTCCATGATTAATGATTTCTAGTGGGTGGTGCGGTCTCACCAACTGACTCATCACCTCACCTAACAGTTATTGGTGATGGGTTAGCCAATGAGTGAACAACTCTTGTTCAATGATTCTCTAATCATGGTGCACCCAAACTTGGTCTCTAATTCATGAATCTCACCGTATCCGGAAATATTGATCCACTCCTTAGTTAAGTCAGACCCACCATTTGCATAGACTGGGTTCCTAATTGAGTCTCTCACCGTATCCAAAATATTGAGCCCAACTCATCCTCCAGCCCATAGCATCCAATGCCTAATAGACATGGTTGCATCTTCCCGGTGCAACTGAGCCACTGTATCCAGCCGAGAACAATCAACCCCGGGAAGGGCCCGCACATCTACAATGGTGGAAGACCTCAGACTTAATCTTTTCTTAGGGAGAATTGATTCAGGTCTCATTAAACTAGACTTGGCTTAGTCATAACAATTATGACTAACCTAGTGGCATGGGTTAGCTCGGATTATTGACCACCTCAGATCAGAACTGTGTCAACAGATATGGCCAGGTAAGTGAGATCCGGTGGAAGGAATATGCCATTAACTCGTACAAGAATGCATTCAGAGGTCGAGTAGCTTCCAATTAAAAACCAGTCGGTCGTATGTGCCAAACTTACCTTAGACACCAAATTGTTGAGCCAGAACCAATTGGGTTAGCCTACAATCCAGACTCTAACCTCTGAGCCTAATTAGGTCTTGCTTGATCGTGACTCGATCTTGACCCAGACTTAATCCTATTAGGCTGGTCAATTTAAGCATTGTTGATCCCATCTAACCAACTCTTGATTCGGTTTGATCAACCGCTTAGACCTAATTGAGCTACCCAAGCCCGAACCCAGTATTATGAATATGTCTTAGATCTAAAATTCTCAATTTTAGACCTAATTAATATTCCATAAACTTAATTCTTAATTAAGTAGGGTTCATAAACAAAATATGCACAATAAATCCTAGGGTTTCAGGATCTAGGGTTTTGCAGAAAGTAAGTTTTGGGTTTCTGATTAAGGACGAACACGCAGCACCCCTACACATCATAAGAACACCCCATCGAATGGGAAGAGAGGGCCTTTAAACCCTTCTTCGTTCTTATGACCGGACGGCCAAGAGGAACGCCTTAATCAGGAACATTCAATACTACAAAACAGTATCAGATCTATATCATATATCTCATATATAAAAGTAGATCTAATCATGGCATATTTTGCATACATCTCATGTATCGAATCATGCATATTTTCAGATCTAAATTATCTCATAATAATCTAAAAAATTAGATTTAAATTGATCTAATCAAAATAAATTCTAATCTAGACAATTATGTAGAACTATTCTACAACTAGTCTAGACATGCATCAATCATATCTCATATGATGTTTATTCAAATTAAATAATTTTATTTTTTATTTTTTAGATGTTATTATAATACTTATAATATCAAAAAATAGTAAATAAATAGATCTAAAATATGATTTAATCAAATTAAAAATTATGAATGCAAGACTATTCTATAGAACTATTCTATTCTAGAACTAGTCATGCATATCTAATCTTAGATCCAATCATTTAATTTTAATTTTTTAATTTTCTGATTTTAGATCTGATCACATCTCATGTGACATCTAAAATCAATTAATTTTAATTAAAATAAATTTAGATCTAAATAAATTTTTTAGAACCATGGCTCTGATACCAGTTGAAGGGAAAATCCTGATTTTCTCGGTCCAGGTTCGTTCAGATCTGATCAGATCAAGAGATATATTTCAAAAATTTTTTTTCTTTGATCTAATCAGATCTAATAATTTTTAGATCTAATTCTTATTATTTAATAAATAAAAAATTAAGATTAAATTAAATCAAATTTAATTTACCTGATTTGGGTAATCCTATTACCCTGTTGATGATCCTGTTGCATTGCAGCGGAAGGTTCTGGATCTAGCCACGCAAGCGCCTGGCCTCTACCGGTATCCACTCAGGTTGGATCTAGAGATCCTCTTCTTCTCTATCACATCTCCAAAAATTAGATCTGGATCTGATCTGGAGGATCTTCAAAACTCCTTTTGAAGATCAGCAGTCGTCCTCTTGCAGCAGCGCAGCCTTCTTGCTTTTCGATCATCCTTTCTGATTGCCTGAATCGCACCAACCAAGCCCAAAACTTCCTTTTGGACGTGGAGAGGAGAGGGAGAAGGTCAAAAGGTTTGGCATGGAGGAGGGAGAGGAGCAGCCTTGGGCGTGGCTAGGGAAAATCTCACTTCTGAGTTGGGCGTAGATAGGGTCTTATTTATAGACTATGTTGATCCATGCAGTCCTCTTCTTCCCAACCAATCACATTACCCTTTATGAAATCAGATCTAAATCTGATTGATGAAATGACATCACCTGATTCCAATCAGATGAGAGCCCCATAGATTCATCCTTAGATGGCATCTTAGACTAGTCAATTGGTCTATAAGTAAGGGTCACTCTAGTTTGAATCCAAGAAGGAACTTGGAGTCCCATCCGTATGGGACTCCAGGCATCCCTATCCATGGGTGCACGCCATCCTAGGCTTGCACCCCCTTCTTTTCAAATTTCAGTAAGGGGACAAGCCCCTACTACTCTCTAATAAGGTGCATGACACATGGGTCAACGATGTCCAAGGGTCAAAGGTCAACTTTTGACCAAAGTCAAAGGAACAAGAAATTAGGCAGGTGACCAAAAATGGCAGGTGTTGTCTCAAATTTATCTCATAAATTAAGACAACCCTTTTCTGACTTGGACAAGCCTTCCAGTCAGACCATATAAAGGTACCTGAGTTGAGCACAAACTCCTTTGGCTCAGTCGAGATAACTTATTTATGATAGCATAGAAGGAAGAACGTTAGGTTCAATCGAGTGCTAGCACGATTTTCCTTGAACCTAATTGAATCTCATTCAGATCAATTGAACTGGATTAGTTCAATTGATGATCATCCAGATCAAACCCTTGTTTGTGTGATCCCAGTTAGGTTCAGTTCTGTATGGTAATGGGATATGTCATGATCTCTATCATCGACATCATCGAAACTCCTTTCGATGGATCAGAACTCTTCTGATTCAGACAGCTAGAATGATCGATCATCTAAATCATTCTAATTGCTCCCAAAATCCACCAGTGACACCTAGCAGTATATGGTGGCAACCCATCAGAGCTGAATGCGAACCTCTTGGTGCAGCTACCTGTGTGATTAAGTTCTTCTATCTTGAGCCCCGATCAGATTAGGGTTAAGGTGAACTCGTCAAACCCTAGTTTCTGTCATATGATGTAATCATTCGATTCGAGTCCGAATGTGAAAATCTAAATAGAAACTCTTTCTATTATTTCACTCTGCCATGGCCATGGGCTTCTGGACTTGATTCTCATGATTATCATAGGGCTGCTCCTCATCCACCGAGGTAGATAGATTCCATCTTGATGCAATCCAATTCCTATAATGAACATGCTATAACCAATATATACCTCAGGATTTTGAATGGCTAGGAGATCAAGTCATGGTATAGTCAAATTATAACATCCTCAAGGTGAACTGTCGATACACCTCAGGTCAAAGAACCAGACACACCACTGCAACTTCGAGTCAGTCATCAATGAGAAGGTAGACTTTCTTATGACTACTCGAGGTGGTCATGCTCAGTGCCCTCATTCTCTAACGAGTACCTGTACTCTCGCTCTGATGTCTCTACACCATAGACTTAAGACTCATCTACTATGAAGAAGCGATTGTACACTAATCTTCCGAATCAATCACCATCTTCATGATGATCCTATATCAATTAAAATACATCGTACATCATAATCAGTAATATTTAAAGTAACTACAACCATGATGTTATGCAGAATCTGATCTCCCTGAGCATCTTCTCTAGTGAATGTGATAGGATCTTCATTCTACTACCATTTTGCTAGCTCTACTGACCTACTGGCTTCTCTCCATCGATGTCCCCTAGTAGTAGTGTTGATGATTCCAAAAGGAGGCTGATCTTCTTGATGTTCATCTCTCCGAGATGGTTTAGGCTATGATGGGACTCTTGGACGATCTTCTCTTCTCTCCGACTAGTGCTTAATAAATTGATCCAGTCGATCTCTTCTGATTAGTGCCTCAATCTCATCTTGAAGCTGGATATATTCTTCAATATCATGATCATGGTCATGATGGTAGGGGCAGTACTTGTTGGGATTGCATTTGGTCGAATGAGTCCGTATTCTCTCCAACCTTGGCAGTTGCTTTCTTATCGCCATTAGCACTAGGGTCTTTGAGGTATTTAAGAGAGCATAGTTATTGAATCTTTGGGGAGGGGAACTATGAAGAAGCAATTGTACACTAATCTTCCGAATCAATCACCATCTTCATGATGATCCTATGGTCAAGAGCATTTTATGAGTTAATAATGAAAATTCTTGTCTTAAATTTTCAACTCTTGAAAATAAGAATTATCATTACCATCAACTCAAGGGATGTGTCACAGATACTAAATATACATATATGATAAAAAATAATTCATTTTATTATTTATAGTCAAAATTATAATTTTGCCCGTCGAAGTGTATTACAAGTGTCAGCCAATTCTGGCTTCTAGAGCACAAACATATCTAACAATGGACATTTTAGAAAAAGCATCATAAAACAAGACACCAGTAGAGCTTTCATTATCAATTAAAATATGTCGTACATCATAATCAGTAATATTTAAAGTAACTACAACCACGATGTTATGCAGAATCTGAACTCCCTGAGCATCTTCTCTAGTGAATGTGATAGGATCTTCAGTCTACTACCATTTTGCTAGCTCTGCTGACCTACTGGCTTCTCTCCATCGATGTCCCCTAGTAGTAGTGTTGATGATTCCAAAAGGAGGCTGATCTTCTTGCTGTTCATCTCTTCGAGATGGTTTAGGCTATGATGGGACTCTTGGACGATCTTCTCTTCTCTCCGGCTAGTGCTTAATAAATTGATCCAGTCGATCTCTTCTGATTAGTGCCTCAATCTCATCTTGAAGCTGGATATATTCTTCAATATCGTGATCATGGTCATGATGGTAGGGGCGGTACTTGTTGGGATTGCATTTGGTCGAATGAGTCCGTATTCTCTCCAACCTTGGCAGTTGCTTTCTTATCTCCATTAGCACTAGGGTCTTCGAGGTATTTAAGAGAGCATAGTTATTGAATCTTTGGGGAGGGGAGTTTCACCAGGTCCTTTGATCCAGACTTTTCTATCGACAAGCTCGAGGAGGAGTTTGAGCTCGTCTACACTCGAAAGAAGTTTGGGAGCATGGCTAAGCTTTACTTGGCTTTCCTTTAGGTGTGGGCTTGTCGGATTTACTAGCCCACCACTTTCTTGCGGCTTCATCATCCTTCAATTTGAAGGCCTTCTCAACTCAGGCATATCCTTCTGCCTGGGCTAACATATCAGTCAAATTCTTAGGGTACTTTCTTTCTAGGAAGGATAGAAGATTATTTTTTTGAAGATCGCCTTTCAACATGGCCATGGCTATAGATTGGTCCAAGTTTCGGACCTTTAGTGCAGCAGCATTGAAGCGGCTGATGTAAGCTCGGATGGATTCTCTTTTTTTTTACTTTATGTTGATGAGGAAGTCCGAACCTCATCTTGGATGTTAGCTGCTTATAACCTGAGCCACAAACTGATAGCTCATTTGGTCAAAAGAGAAGATCATACCCAGCTTAAGGCTCGAGTATCAATTTTTTGTTACTCCCTTCAGGATAGATGAAAAAGCTCGACATAGAATGACATTCGGTGCACCATGGAGCAGCATCATCATCCAGAAGGCCTCAAGATGGTCAACTGGATCAAAAGTCCTATCATAACTCTCAAATTTGAAAAGTTTGAAGTTTAGTGGGTTGGGCTCCTGTATGATTTTGGCAAAGAAGGAGGGTCGGTATAGATGTTATCATGATAAATCGAGGCGGCATGGCTAAGCTCCTCAGTCCATCGGTTCATATCCTAAAGTTTTTGATTAAGAGCATCATCTCGATTATGGATCTCAGAGGGCTACCGACTATAGATAGAAAAGTCTCCTCTAGAAAAGAATCATGATCAAAGCACGGGCTCCCTGCGCTCTGCTTTTTCTTTTCGGGGGTAATGGGTCTGCTGACCCAAGTGGCCCTTCTTGATGTCGATTCTTGAAGTTCTGATAGGGATCTCTCTGGCTAAGCTACTACTGGGGGCTGCTACATAGCCTACACCATCTTAGTGAGGCCTCGAACCTACTGCATCAGTAGGTTGAACTGCTTTGAATCCACCATGGCTGTCAGTGGAGGAGGTTAAGGTGCTGGAAATGGAGCTAGGGCAAGCAGATCTGGCTCACTTCTGGTGGTAGAAATAGTAGACCACTGAGTGGTTATCTTTTTTGGAGATATTTCTAGAGCAAGAAAGGATTAAACAGGGATGGATTCAAAAGATTAGTAGAGAAAGAAGGTAGATTGCATCAATTAGGCACTCCTTTTAGAACAAGAGCTCAGAATCCCTTACTCTAGCGCCACCTACCTTCTATTTATAGAGATGTTTGCTTAGGCCTTAAAAAATATTCTTAGGCCATTAATTTGTTATAACAAAATGGCTAGTTGGATGATGGTTGTAGGCCATTTGCCCAAGTGGCAATTACTTGTGATATGGCTAGAGGACAGCTCTGATTTGATTGGAGAGTAGTTGGTGCTCAATCAATCTTTGATTGTATTAAGATTGGTATTTGATCGATCTTGGCAAGATAGAGCTGGACGATATTTTTTCTGTCTATTGAGAAAAATACCTCAAGATTCGATCCACAATAAGCTTAGAATGTGGTCTAAGATGATGAATAGAATCCAATGAGATCAAGAACAATCCAAACAGAATCTAGATAGAAAAGTTATGCATGAAGAAAAGTCAGAGTGAGGTGGCATGGCCCACAAGCCAGCCAGAGGGGCCCATGGGCCGGTGGCAGTGCGGACCCAGCCCAGCAGCTGAAGGGAAATCCTGATTTCCCGGTCCAGGTTCGTCCAGATCAGATTAGATCAAGAGATATATTTCAAAAATTTTCTCTTGATCTCAATCAAATCTTGATATGTTTCAGATCTAATTCTTATTATTTTAATAAATAAAATAAAATAAGATAAATTAAATCAAATTTAATTTACTTGAT
>QRFJ01002228.1:0-25664 GCA_006176705.1 Cocos nucifera | reverse complement strand
GAGTAGTCCTGGTAACTTCAAACGGTTGGGTTTCAGAACGGAGAAATCGGACTCTATTGGATATGGTTCGATCCATGATGAGACTTCACAGACCTCCCTGATTTCCTTTGGGGACATTCATTATTAACTTCAATCTATCTATCGAACAGGGTTTCCTTCTAAAAACTGTTCCTAGCAGCAACACCGTATGAGATATGGCACGGTAAGAAACCAAGTCTGAGTCATCTCAGAATTTGGGGTTGTCTGGCTCATGTCAAAAGACAAACAAGCGGATAAGTAGAATTTAGGTCCTTTAGAGCTCGATTCATAGGATATCCTAAAGAGTCATTAGGATACTATTCTACATTCCAGAGACCACAATGTGAGTTGTGAGTCGACATGCCATATTTCTTGAAAAAATAGTTTATTCAAGATAATGGCATTGGAAAGCAGATTAAGCTTGATGAGAAAGTCTCACAAGGCAGAACGAGCTAAGGACCAAGTGGAACCAAATCAGGTTGAGCCAATAAGAACACTACCTTCCTCCACCTCTAGATCGGAAAAGAGTTCCCGTCCCCCTGAAAGAGATACTTAGGTATTATTTCAGAGGACGTAGAGGAAATGTTCCTCATAGGTAATGGTTGCTCATGGTGATGATCCCAAAACCTACAACGAGGCGATATCAGATATTCGACTTCTGAGAAATGGCTTGAGGCAATGAAGTCAGAGATCGACTCGATGCACTCAAACCAAGTCTTGGAACCTTGGTAGATCCACCAGAAGGTAGTGAATACCTATTGGGTGTAAATGGATCTTCAGAGAAGATTGGTGCAGATGGGAATGTGGAGACATTCAAGGCTAGACTGGTGGCCAAAAGGTTATAGTCAACGCGAAGGCATTGACTATCAGGATACCTTTTCTCCCGATAGCTATGCTTAAAATCCATCCGCACATTGCTTGCTGTTGCACAGGCCTATTTCGATTATGAAATATGGCACAATGAACGTGAAAACGGCATTTCCTAAATGGATATCTTGAGGAAGATATCTATTATGGGAAACAACCGCTAGGTTTCACATCCAGTGATACTGATCACAAGGTTTGCAAGCTGCAAAGGTCCATATATGGACTTAAGCAAGCATCTCGGAGCTGGAACACTCGTTTCAATGATGTGATAAAAATAGTTTGGTTTCATCAAAATGAAAGAGGAAACATGTGTTTTCAAAAGGATCAGTGGAGCGCTTTTGTCTTCCTCGTATTGTACGTGGATGACATCCTCCTTATTGGAATGATATTCCCATGCTGACATCAGTCAAGATGTGGTTGTCCAAGAAATTCTCCATGAAAGACCTAGTGAAGCATCCTTTATTCTAGGATTAAGGGTTATATAGGGATAGACCAAATAGGATGCTAGGACTTTCATTAGAAGATGTACATAGAGGAGTACTAAAGAGGTAGTATGGAAAACTCTAAGAGGGATTAATACCCTTCAGACATTGGTATTCATCTTCCAAGAAGATGTGCGCCCAGCACACCGAGGAAATAGAACGCATGAGCAAGATCCCTTATGCTCTGCAATAGGGAGCCTCATGTTATGCCATGCTATGTACACGAGCACTGATATAGCCCATGCTGTGAGTGTCACAAGCAGATTATCAGTCAAATCCAGCTGAAAGAACATGAGCTTTTTGTAAATGTATCCTTAAGTACTTGAAGAACTAATATATATCCAGTGGATTTTGAATTGTTATGCTGTTAGAACGGAGAACTCCCAAGTTTAAGTTGATACACTAGCGACTCGGGACTTCATGTTTGATATAGACTGATCGAAAGTCAACATCTGGAAAGTCTGTCTTGTGTGCAATGGTTGAGAAGCTGTTACGCTCTAGAAGAGTTCCATAGCAAAACTGGATAGCAGATCCACCATGGAAGCAAATATATAGCTGCATCAAGGCTGAAAGAAGCAGTTTCTGTAGGTACAATAATTAGTTGTGCTTAACTGCAGAAATGGGGAGTAATGCCATCAGATTGCCATTCCTCTTTACTTGCAGATAACTAATGGCGCCATAAGCCCTTGCTATAGAAGCACGATCTAGTGAGTCTCACCAGAAGTCCAATGCATCATGATGCTTGGCGTGAAATCATCTCATCCGCGATTACCTTGAGAAAGTTACGTTGGAGGTCAAGAGATCATACTCCTGCAAATAATGTGGCAATCCCATGCTACACAAGCCGTTTTTGTGTTCAAATGTGCAGAAGATCGGAAGCCTCCTTGGAAGAAAGATGGACTTTAGACTTGTAGCCAATTGGCTTAGATAAGTGGTTGAGATTGTTTAGATATATTGGTGCCCTAGAAGCCAGAATTGGCTGACACTTTATAATACACTTCTAGGCAAAATTATAATTTTTGACTATAATTAATGAAAATGTTATTTCTATCACACACATGTGTATTTAGTGTCTGTGATACATCCTTTAGTTAATGGTAATTATAATTCATTATTTTCAAGAGTTGAAAATTTAAGACATGAATAATCATTATTAACTCATAAACAGCTCCCGACCATAGGATCATCACGAGGATGTTGATTGATCCGGAAGGTTGGTGTACGATCGCTTCTCTTAGTAGATGAGTCTTGAGTCTACGGTTGTGGAGACACTGGAGCGAGAGTACAGGTACTCGTTAGAGAATAGGGCACTTGAGCGTGACCACCTCGAGTAGTCATTAGGAAGTCTACCTTCTCGTCAATGACTGACTCAATGCTGCAGTAGTGTGTCTGGTTCTTTGACCTGAGATGCACTGTAGTTCACTTGAGTGTGGTATAGTTCGACTACCACATTACTCGGTCTCCTAGCCATATGGAACCCATAGTTATGTTGGCCATAGCATCGTTCATTGTAGAAACAGGATTGCTATCATGATGGAATCTATCTACCCTCGGTGTGTAGGAGGAGTATGCCCTATGATGTCATGAGAATCAAGTTCCAGAAATCCATGGCCATGGTAGAGTGAAAAAATAGAAAGAGTGTTTCCTATTTAGATTTTCACATTGTACTCAATCGATATGATTACATCACTGAAGAGACTAGGGTTTCGAGTTCACCTTAACCTAAATCTGATCGGGGCTCAAGATAGAAGAACTTGAAATCACACAGGTAGCTGCCAGCCAAGAGGTTCGCATTCACTCTGATGGGTTGCCCAAACATTACTGCAGGTAGCACTGGTGGATTTTGGGAAGCAATTAGAAATGATTTAGATTGATTCGATTCATTCTAGCTGTTCGAATTCAGAAGCAGTTTGATCCATCGAAAGGAAGTTTCATGTATGTCTATGATAGAGATCTATGACAACTCCATTAACCATACAAAACTGAACCTAACAGGTGGTCACACTAAACAAGGGCTTTGAAATTGGTTGGATCATCAATTGACTAATCTAGTTTAAATTGATCTGAATGAGATTCAATTAGGTTCAAGGAAATTCGTGCTAAGCTACTCAGATTGAACCTATACGTTGCGTTTGTTGCTATCATAAATAGTTCCCCTGTCTGAGCCAAAGGAGTTTGTTGCTCAATTCAAGAGCGCCTTCAATATGGTCTCGATCTGGAGGTTGTCCAAGTCAATAGGTTGTCTTATTTAATAGACTATAACCGCCATCTTTATTGGTCACGACTGCCAAAGTTCTTTGTTCTGATTGACGTTTTGGTCCAAAAGTCTAGCCCTTGTGACTGGTCAAATCATTGACGTCCATTGACCCTTTGATGTTTTTGACCACTGTCAAAGCACCTTTGGAAGGAGCTTAGGAGTGGGGGCCTGTCCTCACTACCAGACCGGCAAGAAGAAGGCGCACGCCAAGGTGTGTGGCGTGAGCCAACAAGTAGGTAGGCGCCTAGGAGCCTTGTTGGGACAAGGGACATCCGACTCCTTTTGGATTCAATACAGAGTGTTAACTTAAGACAATCCAGATTTTTCACTGGTTACTTAGGCACTCCTCTAAGGAGAATCCAGGGGCTCTATCAACCAATCAGATTTAGATCTATTTCACAAGAGGGTTGTGATTGGTTGAGAGGAAGAGGAGTGGTGATCACAAGAATCTATAAATCAAGACCTACGCCAACCCTAATATATAATGCAATTAGGATCCACGCCCCCAGGCTGCTCTCCCTCCTTCTCCAGCCATGTCTCTTCTCCCCTTGCTCTCCACCGTCCAAAAGAGTTTTGGACTTAGTTGGTGCGATTCAGATCAAGAAAGGCAATCAAAAGCAAGAAGGCTGCGCTGCTGCAAAAGGACGACTACAGATCTTCAAAAGAGTTTTGAAGATCCTCCAGACAGATCCAGATCTGATTTTTGGGAGGTGTGATAGAGAAGAAGAGGATCTCCAGATGCCAACCTGAGTGGATACCGGTAGAAAGGCCAGGCGCAATCTTGCGTGGCTAGATCCAGAACCTTCCGCTTGCAATCAGATCATCTACAGGGTAATAGGATTCCCAAATCAAGTAAATTAAATTGATGATTTATCTTATGTATTATTTTATTTAAAATAATAAGAATAGATCTGAAACATATCAAGATTTGATTGAGATCAAGAGAAAATTTTTGATAAATAATATCCTTCATTGATCTAAATAACTGATCTGGATCTTGACGAACGCGTGGACGGGAAATCAGGATTTCCCTTTCAGCGCTAGACGGCTGCGTCCGACTGCCACCGGGCCCAAAATGGCTGGCTTCTAGGGCACATAATCTAACAGCAGCTGTGGTGCACTAGGCAGGCTGTTGACCCTTGGACTGATTTTGATGATAATAAAAGCATTTGAGTATAATTTGTTAAATTATTAATATTATTTTTGAGGATGTGTAGTTAAATTCCAAGCAATTATAATGATATAAGTGACTTCCATCAATCAAATGAAGCATCATCAATCAAGAGGCTTTTGAAGGAAATTAAGACTTTACACATTATAAAAGGAATGGTTAATGAGAGATAAATTAAGTTTAAGAAGCAAGTCTAGCCTACAAAAAAAATTGGAGAAAAAAGGCTATCAAAATCCAAATGGCATGCTTGGCACGCATCTTAGTCAACTAAGATTAAAGGTTAGTCGGCTATGTCTCAAAAAATAGCAAAGGTAGAAAGCATAGAAAAATGAGATTTCTGGATCCAGGAGACTTAGTCGACTAAGTCTCAAAAGTTAGTCAACTATATCTCAGACGATTGTAGAAGACAGACAGCATAGAAAAATAAAATTTTTAGATCCAAAGGACTTAGTCGACTATGTCTCAAAAAACTGCAGAAGATAGAAAGCATAGAAAAGGCTGAAGTTGAGGTGTAGGAGACTTTGTCGACTAAGTCAAAAAAGGTTAGTCGACTAAGTCACTGTAACGGCTAGTTTTTTCTAGAATTATACTTTTTCAGCTCCAACTTTTTCTCAACGGCTAGATTTTGTGTCCAACAGCTAGGACATTAAATGTGGCTTCATCAAAAGTTTTAGAGTAGTGGAAAGGCCTTGGAATAAATAAGGGACATATAAGAACTTTAAAAATGACTTTTTCTTTTTGCAACCAATATTCAAGAGCCTTCAGACTACACCAAGTGCATTCATTGTGAGAGCTATCAAGTGAAGAGAAGGATTCATTTTTCTGAAGATGCTCTGTTCTTCTAATCATCCTCAAAGTGAGAGAAGCAAAGATGCAAGCATTGAAGAGCTTCACCAATTTCTCTCAATCATTCAAGAAGAAGAGCAAAGCAATCAAGCCTTCCATCTTCCAAACTCTTCTTTTTTGGGCTTCATTGAGTTTTTCTTTCTAAACTTTTTTTAATAGCGTGATTGTGTTGTATTTATTTATAAGTTTCTTGGAGTGAGAAATTTGGGATTGATCTAAGCCTAAAGTTAGATGTTATAAAGGTTTGATTGGTGAACCTAGATCAATACTAATTGGGGTTGATTGTTAGCCTGAGAAAACAATCATTATAGAGGTTGTAGTTAGTGAGCCTAGGTCAAAATCAACTAGGTTGGATTGTGAGCCCAAAAAAAATAATCGAATTGTAATCAATTGAGTGATTATAGTTGAACTCTCAAGTAATTCACTTGAGTGGACGTAGGTGCCAAGGTTGGTGCCGAACCACTAAAAAAGTTTGGTCTCTTGTGCTTGTATTGTGATAATTTCATTGCTCTCATTCTATACTTAAATTTCACATTATTTCACCAAGCACTCAATATTAAAATTCAGCTAAATTAGTAATTAAAATTTTTAAAACATCCAATTCACCCCTCCTCTTGGGTAGCCATCATTGGACAACAAGTGGTATCAGAGTAGATGCTCTATATTAGTTGTTGACCTAATGGTCTTAGAGCTAAAGATTTAATGGTAAACCCAATTGGAACTTCATTGGTTGAAGGGCAATCAACCAATGGACTCCCGCTTTTCAATGGAACCAATTATACCTATTAAAAAGCAAGAATGAGGATATTTATTCAAGCACAAGACTATGACATGTGAAGTGTCATAGTCAAAGATCCTTACATACCCAGAATCATAATTGATGGCATGTCCATTCCAAAGCCCGAAAGGGATTGGGATGAACATGACAAAAGAAAAGCATAACTCAATGCCAAAGCAATGATTATTGTTGGGGATAAACCCCGCTCCTACTAAAATTCAGTTCGATGCTCAGCCTACTGCAAATGATAGCCACGGAAGAGCTCCAGCGACCAAGTCCTAGCCGAACTCCCCAGCAGTCGGGTCTTTGCCAAACTCCATCAGCTGGCCGAACTCCTCAGCGGTCGAGCTCCTGTCGAACTCCTTCAGCCGATCGAACTCCTCAGCGGTCGGCTCCAGTCGAACTTCTCAGCAGTCGAACTTCAGATGGACTCCCATGAGAGTCAGACTCCCTCCGTGCTCCTTCAGTCGGACTCCCACAAAGGTCGGACTACCTCCGCACTCCTTTAGTCGGACTCCCATGAGAGCCAGACTCCCTCCGTACTCCTTTAGTCGGGCTTCCACGAGAGCCAGACTCTCCTATACTCCTTCAGTCGGACTCTCACGAGAGCCAAACTCCCTCCACACTCCTTTAGTCAGATTTCCATGAGAGCCGAACTCCCTCCATGCTCCTCCAAGCGGATGCCTACAGAAGTTGGACTTTTGCTAAACTTCTTCTTCGGTCAAACTCTTCCAGGATCCAAACTCCTTCTAGATTGCTCCTACAGATGGACTTCTCTAACGGCCGAACTCCTTCCAGACATCCCTTTCTATCGAACTCCTTCTGGATGATCCCCTCCAGACGTATCTTCCTTAGGAGTTCGAGCTCTTGTGAAATAGATATACACCTAGATTCTTCCCCTACGACTATTGAACCTCGATGGTATGGCCACCACTACCAGTCTGGTGGCACCTTTTCCTCTGTAACGAGCCCCACGTGGCCCACGATCGAACGACATGGCCACCACTACTGGTGACATCACTCTCTCCATAACCAGCCTCATGTGGCCCATGACCCATCAGTATGGCTGTCACTATCCGCCTGACGATGCCTTCCTCTCCGTACCAAACTCCATGCGGCTCTGAGTGGCCCACGATCGGATGGTATGGCCATCACCATCAATCCGCTACAAGCTCTTTCTATAAAGGGACCCTCCAGATATATTTTCAAGAGGCTCTAAGCTCTCCTCTTCTCCTCTAAACTCTATTGAACTCATTCCTGAGCACTCCATTTCTATTGGCCAGAAGAGCTGACCTGACCATCGGAGGGTCCTATCGTAGCCACCTCCACCGGCTTCGAATGGAACTTTATTTTGTAGGTCACCGATGGCGACCTCGTCCTCCTCCACTCCAACTCGATCCGGCATTAACTAGATTCTGCACCAATAGAATCAATGCTAGAAGAAGGGCCCTCTACCTCTAAGGTTTTCTTGTTCTTAAAGGAGTGCTCAGTGATGATTTTTCTCTTCCCTCTTTGGAGATCTCTCTTCTTCCTCTTTAGAGTTTTTTTTTGAGAAAGAATGCCTCCTAGGAGAGCTTTGATTTGGCGATCGGTAGCCTCCATGCTAGATCCATCTGCTCTCGCTTCATCCCTGATAACTCAGGTTTCACCTATATTCGTGATAGATGAGAAGCAGTTCAACCTGCTAGTCTAGCAGGTTCATGGCCTTGTCGAGATGATGCAGGCCGTGCGATGGCCTCCAATGATGACTCCACTAGAACACCCACCATCGGGATGTCGGAAGTCGGTCCCAAGGAAGAGTACACAAACTAGCATACCCGTTGCCCTTAGGAAGAGAAAATGGAGAGTAGAGGACCCATATTTGGATCATAGCTCTCCTCTGGAGGAGACCTTCCCTATTTGTAGTGGGAAGCCCCCCAAGATCTACAACCAAGATGATGCCCTCGACCATAGACTGTGGGAGATGGATCGATGGATTGAGGAGCTCGACCACCTCATCCCGGCTCACCTTGATGACATCTACACCGATCCTCCTTTCTTCCTTCGAATTATGCAAGAGTCCATTCCGCTGAACTTCGAGCTCCCTTAATTCAAAAGCTACGATGGAACTTCTAATCTAGTTGATCATCTAGAGGCCTTTCGAACCATAATGCTACTCCATGGTGCTTTAGATGCCATATTGTGGCGAGCCTTCTCATCTACCTTAAAGGAAGCAACGAAAAACTGATACTCGGTATTGAAATCAGGTACGATCTTCTCTTTGATCAGATGAGCCATCAGTTTGTGGCTCACTTCATCAGTAGCCAACGTCCATGCCAAGGTTTGAATTTCCTGATGAATGTCAAGCAAAAGTAGGGAAAATTCATCCAGGCTTATGTCACCCAGTTTAACACCGCGGCATTGGAAGTCCAAAACTTGGATCAGTCTGTTGTGATGGTCGCACTTCTCCCTAGAGAAGAAGTATCCCAGGAACTTCACCGATCTGCTGGCTCAGGTCGAAGGTTATGCCCGAGCTGAAGAGGCATTCAAAGCCAAGGATGATGAAGCCGATGGTGAGCAGCGAATCGATTGGCCGGGCAGGCCCATCGAAGAAGGTAGGTCGAGCGAAGCTCGACTGCTAAGGTTCAATTCCCCCCCCTTAATGCTGCAAAAGCCCAAGTGATGATGGAAATCAGGAAATAACTTTCGAGATCGAAGATGATCCGTTCCCGCCCCAGCAAGCATAATCCCAACAAGTTCTGCCTCTATCATCGTGACCATGACCATGACACTAAAGAATATGTTCAGCTTCAAGATGAAATCGAGGAGCTCATCAGGAGAGGCCAGTTGGATCGATTCCTCAGATGTCGGACTGGAGTAGAAGAAGATCGATCAAGGGTGCTACCATAGTCAAGAACAATAAAATGATTGATCGCCTCTCGTACCATCGACACCACGTCAAGCTCGCTCCAAATTGAGGAGGTCAGCATAAAATAGAGGAGGTCGTCAGATCTCGAAACCTATTGCTTGAAGGAACTCAGAGGAATAATGCTTCCATAATCTGGGGATGCACTGCGAGTAACTTTCTTTCAATAAAATTCTTCCATTTCGATAATATTATTTTTTGGTGCAAAAACTACATGATGATAGAAAAGAAACAATCAATAGTTGCCATGTTAGGAATAGAAGGAGAACCTCATCCTAACATGAGCTGGTCAAAGTCTTTCAACCTCAGCCACAGGAGATAAAGATCTCCCCTGAGGGTCTGGGCCAACCTTGGCTGTAGGAGATAAGATCACCCCCGAGTGCCCACAATAACCTCGATCATAGGAGATAAGATCTCCCTCGAGGGTCCAGGCCAACCTCGACTATAGGAGATAAGATCTCCTCCGAGTGCCCGCAACAATCTCGACCGCAGGAGATAAGATTTCTCCCAAGGGTCCGGGCTAACCTCGACTGTAGGAGATAAGATCTCCCCCGAGCGCCCGCAACGATCTTGGCTGTAGGAGATAAGATATCCTCCGAGGGTCCGGGCCAACCTCGACTATAGGAGATAAGATCTCCCCAGAGTGCCCGCATCAACCTCGGCTGTAGGAGGTAAGATCTCCCCCGAGGGTCCGAGCAAACCTCGGCTATATGAGATAAGATCTCCTCCGAGCACCCACATCAACCATGACTATAGGAGATAAGATCTCCCCTGAGCATCCGAGCCAGCCTCAGCTGTAGGAGATAAGATCTCCCCCGAGCGCCCACATCAACCACAGCTGCAGGAGATAAGATCTCCCCTGAGGGTCTGGGCCAACCTCGACTGCAGGAGATAAGATCTCCCTCGACCGTCCACATCAACCTCGATCGCAGAAGATAAGATCTCTCTTGAGGGTCCAGGCCAACCTTGACTACAGGAGATAAGATCTCCTCCGAGAGCCCACAACAACCTCAGCTGTAGGAGATAAGATCTCCCTCAAGGGTCTGGGCCGACCTCGACTGTAGGAGATAAGATCTCCCCCGAGTGCCCACAACAACCTCGACTATAGGAGATACCCATTAGGAATAGGAGGAGAACCTTATCCTAATGCGAGCAAAGTTGAAGGCCTCATTCATTTAGATGAGATGGAGGAAGAGGCCCTGACAACAATCCTTATATACCCCCACAGTCCGTTAGGAATAGGAGGAGAACCTCATCCTAACATGAGCAAAGTCGAAAGCCTCATTCATTTAGAATGGGATGGGGGCAGAGGCCCTTGACAATGGCCCTTATGTGCCCCCACAGCCCATTAGGAATAGGAGGAGAACCTCATCCTAATGTGAGCAAAGTCGAAGGCCTCATTCATTTAGAATAGAATGGGGAGAGGTCCTGACAACGGCCCTTATGTGCCCCCACAGTCCATTAGGAATAGGAGGAGAATCTTATCCTAATGCGAGCAAAGTCAAAGGCCTCGTTCATTTAGAATGGGATGGAGGGAGAGGCCCTAACAATGGCCCTTATGTGCCCCTACAGCTCGCTAGGAATAGGAGGAGAACCTTGTCCTAACATGAGCAAAGTTGAAGGCCTCATTCATTTTAGACGAGATGGGGGAGAGGCCCTAACAACGGCCCTTATGCACCCCCATAGTCCATTAGGAACAGGAGGAGAATCTCATCCTAATGCGAGCAAAGTCGAAGGCCTCGTTCATTTAGAATGGGATGGGGGAAGAGGCCCTGACAACGGCCCTTATGTGCCCCTATAGTCCGTTAGGAGCAGGAGGAGAACCTCATCCTAACGTGAGCAAAATCGAAGATCGGACCTTAAAGTCTACGCCAACCTCAGCCAAAGATAAGATCTCTCTCAAGCGACTGTGTCAACCTCAGCTAGAGATAAGATCTCTCCCGAGTGATCGAGATAACCTCGGCTAGAGATAAGATCTCTTTCAAGCACCTGTGTCAACCTTGGTCAAAGATAAGATCTCTTTCGAGTGATCGAGACAACCTCGGTCAGAGATAAGATCTCTTCCGAGCGATCGAGACTAAGTGACTAAGACAACCTCAATCAGAGATAAGATCTCTCTCGAGTGACTGAGGCGAGTGATCGAGACAGCGTCGATCAGAGAAAAGATCTCTTCCGAGCACCCATGTCAACCTCGATTAGAGATAAGATCTCTCTCGAGCGATCGAGATAGCCTCGACTAGAGATAAGATCTCTTCCGAGTATTCATGTCAATCTCGATCAAAGATAAGATCTCTCCCAAGCGATCAAGACAACCTCGGCCAGAGATAAGATCTCTTTCGAGCGTCCGTGACAACCTCGACTAGAGATAAGATCTCTCCCGAGCGATCGAGTCAATCTCGGCTGTAGAAGATAAGATCTCCCCCAAGTCAGCCTCGACTGCTGGAGACAATATCGCCCCCAAGAAGCTCAACCTCTGACCTGGACCACAGGAGATAAGATCTACTTCAATCTCGGCTGGGGATGAGATCTCCCTCGGGCTTCAACTTCAACATCAACTTTGGTTGGAGATGAGATCTCCCCCGAGCTTCAACCTAAACTAGCACGGAGCCCAGAAGAAGACTTCGACAATCATCCTTTCTGCACTCTCTTCCTTCGAGATTCGAACTCAAAAGTGGGGGAAACTTCTGTTGGGGATAAACTCCGCTCCTACTGAAGTTCAGTTCTATGCTCAGTCTAATGCAATCGGTAGCCACGAAAGAGCCCTAGCGGTCGAGTCCTAGCTGATTTCCCCAGTGATCGGATCTTTGCCAAACTTCTTCAGTCGGTCGAACACCTTAGCGATCAAGCTTCAGTTGAACTTCTCAATGGTCGAACTTCAGACGGACTCCGATGAGAGTCGGACTCCCTCCACGCTCCTTTAGTTTGACTTCCACAAGAGCCAAACTTTCTCCGCACTCCTTCAATCGGACTCCCACCGCACTCCTTCAATCGAACTCCCATGAGAGTCGGACTCCCTCCGTTCTCCTTCAGTCGGGCTCCCACAAGAGTCAGACTCCCCTATACTCCTTCAGTCAGACTCCCATAAGAGCCAAACTCCCTCCGTACTCATTTAGTCGGACTTCTACGAGAGCCGAACTCCCTTCACTCTCCTCCAGTCAGACACCTACAGAAGCCAAACTTTTACCAAACTTCTCCTTCAATCGAACTCTTCCAGGAGCCAAACTCCTTTCGGATCACTCCTACAGATGGACTTCTTTAAGGGTCAAACTCCTTTCGGACATCCCCTTCAGTCGAACTCCTCCCGAATGATCCCCTCCAGACGTATCTCCCTTAGGAGTCCAAGCTCTCCTGAAATAGATATATGCCGAGGTTCTTCCCCTATGATTGTTGAACCTCGATGGTATGGCTGCCACTATCAGTCTGACGATATCTTTTCCTTAATAATGTGCTCCATGCGGCTCACGATTGGACGACATGGCCACCACTCTCTCCGTAACCAACCCCATATGGCCCATAACCCATCAGTATGGCTGTCACTATCCGCCTACCGATGCCTTCCTCTCCGTACCAAACTCCATGTGACCTCGATCGACCCACGATCGGATGGTATGGCCATCACCATCAATCCGCTACAAGCTTCGCCTATAAAGAAACCCTCCAGATACATTTTTAGGAGGCTCTAAGCTCTTCTCTCCTCCTCTAAACTCTGTCAAACTCATTCTTGAGTACTCCATTTTTGTTGGCCAGAAGAGCTGACTTGACCGTCGGAGGGTCCTGTCGGAGCCACCCGCACAAGCTCTGGATGGAACTTTATTTTGCAGGTCACCGACGATGACCTCATCCTCCTCCACTTCAGCTCGATCTGACGTCAACCAGATTCTGCACCAACAAATATGTTATACTGTGCTTTGGATGCAAATAAATTTAATAGGATATCAACATATTCATCCAGCAAAGAAATTTGGGATACACTTGAAGTTATCCATGAGGGTACTAATCAAGTCAAAGAATCTAAGATAAACATGTTGGTACACAAGTATGGATTGTTTAAAATGGAACCATATGAAACTATCACTAAAATGTTCACAAGATTCATCGATATATTAAATGGTTTAAAAAGTCTAGGAAAAGATTATTCTAATAGTGATGTTATGCGAAAAATTCTTAGATCCTTACCAAAGAATTGGGAGTCAAAAGTGACTGCCATTCAAGAAGCAAAGGACCTAAATAAATTAGCTTTGAAAGAGCTCATTGGATCTCTTATGATCCATGAGCTAAATATAAACTAAGGGAAGGAAGAAGAGGTGAATAAAAGAAAATAATAGCCCTCAAGGCTGCTATCATTCATCAAGAAGAAAGTGATTTCGAAGAGAGTTCGAAGGATGATGAGGGGATGGCCATGATAGCAAGAAGATTCAAGAAGTTCATGAGAAGAAGAAAGAGCTTGGAACCTAAGAAAAAGATTAACAAGGGAGAAGATAGCAAAGAAAAGGAAAAAAAAAACAGAGAAGGAACAACCACCCATTAACTATGAGTACAAAAAGCTCGGACACTTCCGAATGGATTATTTAATGTTGAAGAAAAACTCCAAAAAATTCAAGAAGAAAGCATACAAAGCCACATGGAGCAACGATGAGGACTTCTCTTCAAGTGAAGAAGAATATCAAAGAGAAGAAAAGGCAAATCTTTATCTCATGGCACATAAAGATAATAAGGTAAATGATGATACTTTAATTTTAGATTTTATCTTTGAAGAGTTATATGATGCTTTTAATGACTTAATTGGTGATTTTAAGAAGTTATCACATAAGAATAAAGAACTAAAGAAAGATAACCAAATCTTAATCAAAGACAAAGCTAAAGTAGAAGAAGATATGAAAGAACTACAAAATAAATTAAATGAATCTAATAAAAAGAATGTCACATTGCAAGATGAAATAGTAAGACTAAGATCAATTATGGATAGATACATGATTAGCTCGAAGAATCTTCAAACATTGATTGATAATCAAAAGATGATTTTCGATAAAGCTAGTTTAGGATATAATTCATAAAAAAAAAATAAAAATCTCTAAGGAATGTGTTTGATAGATTATAAAATAAAAAAAGAAGCATAACTAGCTTTAAATGTAACAAAATTTGACATAAAGCATTTGAATGCATAATGAATGCAAACAAGAAGGTTAATACAAACCAATCAAAGATGAGATAAATTTGGATTCTAAAAGAAACCATTTGTGCTAACCTCAAAGAACCCAAGTTAACTTGGGTACCTAAATCTACTTGATTTTGTAAATAGGTGTGCTTGGTATCCATGAGAGCTAAAAGAAGATGATACCTAGATAGCAGATGTTCGAGGCACATAATGGGAGTAAATTTTAATTTATCTCTCTTGAAGCAATGGATGGAGGTGTGGTGATATTTGGAGATAATGGTAAAGACAAAATTATTGGTCTCGGTAATATTTTAATCACACCTTCTACTTGTATAGAAAATGTATTGCTTGTTGATGGTTTAATGCATAATCTACTTAGTATTAGTCAATTATGTGATAAAAATTTTAATATTTCATTTAAATCATTTCATTGCATAGTAACCAATTCCCTTGATGATAGCATTAAATTCATAGGAAAAAAACATGGCAGTGTTTATATTATTGATCTTGATGAACTTAAAAAGAAAAATATTAAATGTCTTGTTGCTATGAATGCTAAAATAAATGAGTCTAGTTGGATATGGCATAATAGGCTAGGTCATATAAGCATGGACTCATTGTCTAGATTAATCAAGCTTGACTTAGTAAAAGGCTTATCCAAAATAAATTTTGAAAAGAATAAGATTTGCAAAGCATGTCAATTCAGAAAACAAATAAAATCATTTTTCAAATCCAAGAATATCTCAACAACTAGACCACTAGAGTTACTTCATATGGATTTATTTGGACCAATTTCAACTACAAGTCTAGGAGGAAAATGATATGATTTTATGATAATAGATGATTTTTCAAGATATACTTGGGTTTTATTTTTATCTCATAGAGATAATGTCTTTGACATGTTTGTTGAGTTATTTAACAAAATCATAAAAGAAAAGAAATGTGATATTTTATATATAAGAAGTGATCATGGCATGAAATTTGAAAATAAAAAATTTGAAAGTTTTTATTCTAAGAATGGAATAAACCATAATTTTTCAGCCCCTAGGACACCCCCAACAAAATATGGTAGTAGAAAGAAAGAACAGAACATTAATTAAAATGGCACGGACCATGCTTTGTGAAAGCAACCTCCCAAAATATTTTTGGATGGAAGCTATTAACACCACATGCTATGTGCTAAATAGAGCATTGATTAGACCTATTTTGAGGAAAACTCCATATGAGCTTTATAAGAAAAAGAAACCTAATGTTTCATATATTAAAGCTTTTGGATGTAGATGCTTCATTTTAATAAATGGTAAAGATAAATTAGGTAAGTTTGAAGCAAAATTAGATGAAGGTATTTTTTTAGGCCATTCAACTAATAGTAGAGCATATAGAGTGTTTAACAAAAAAACATTAGTTGCAGAGGAATCCGTGCATGTCATCTTTGATGAAACTAACTCTCTAAAAGTAAGAGAAGAGGAAATTAAAATGAATGCAGATAATTTAGGAAAGGAATTGAAGAATATGACACTTGAAGATACACCTTCACAAGAATAAGAAGGTGAAAAGCAAGATGTCAAAGAAAGGGAGCAACAACCTCAAGAGGAGCAAGGTACATCTAATTTACCAAAAGAATGGAGGTATGATCACAATCATCCCAAAGAATTAATTATTGATGATCCACCTCATGGAGTTAAAACTAGATCATATCTTAGGAAAGCCATGAATCATATTGCATTTGTATCTCACTTAGAACCTAAGAACATAATTGAAGCTGAAAAAAACTCAAATTGGATATTAACAATGCAAGAAGAATTAAACCAATTTGAAAGAAACAAAGTTTGGAAACTAGTTGAAAGACCTAAAAACTTTCTTGTAATTGAAACTAAATGGATTTTTAGAAATAAACTTGATGAAAAGGATAATGTAATTAGAAATAAGGCTAGATTGATTGTACAAGGATACAATTAAGAAGAAGGAATCGATTTTAATGAATCCTTTGCACCTGTAGCTAGACTTGAATCTATTAGATTGCTCTTTTCATTTGCTTGCTTTTTGAATTTCAAACTTTTTCAAATGAATGTAAAAAGTGCATTCTTGAATGGACTAATTGAGGAGAAAGTTTATGTTGAACAACCTCTGAGTTTTGAAAATCAAATTGCAGATATTTTCACCAAACCTTTAAATGAAGAATGGTTTTGTGCCATAAGAAAGCAATTAGGACTATTTGTTCCATATTGTTAAAATTATGATTATGTTTGTATGTTGGAATGATTGTTATGATGTGATAAAATCTCTCATAAATCATGCTTGCATTAATTCCATTGAAAAAGGCATGGTTCACTATAAAATCCCTTGGACTAAAACTCTAACCATTAGGTTCTATGCCAAACTGAGTAGACTAAGTTAAAAAATTCTCAGTCGACAAAGACTTAGCCGACCAAAAATTTAATCTTAGTTGATTAAGTGTCAGGAATCTTATTTATAAAAATAGAATACCTACAGGACATTATCTATTTTCCATTCTGTCCTCTCTTAGCCATCTCTCCTTAGAACCCTAGGGCATCTGATTTCACTTTGAAAAATCCCAAAATCGAAGCACCAAAAGCCTAGAGAAACTGGTATTGGATCTATGGCGCTGAAGAAAAAGCTCTGCACTCATCCTAGGATCATGCCACTCCATCTTCGATCATACTAGCGGAGGATAAAGAAATGCTCAGATGCTATTAAGCAGGATCAATCAAGTTCGATCTCTATTTCCCCTATAGCATCACCACCTTCGTTTCCTCCTCCTCCGGCCGCCCAAACTATAAGTACTCCTCCATCTCAAGTCGCTCCTCCAGCTGCCCAATGCTCCACTCCATTCACCACTCCCATACAACCTCCATCTCAGGTCATGCCTTTCCCTTCAAAAGTGATACCATTTTCTTCTAGGGCAGGGACCAAAGAAAGAAAGATGGACTTCAATTTTCTAGAGAAACAAGGATTTGAGATGGAGAGTGAATCAAATTTCAAGGGTGGAAGTACTTATGTTCACTGAAACTGCCTACTTAACCAAATCTTGTAAGAGAGTTCTATGGAAATGCAAGGATCAGCTCTTAATCTCTGAAAACTGAAGTTAAAGTGGTTAAGATAAACTTGACAGTGGAAACCCTAGGATAGTTACTGAAACTCAAATGAAAGGGGCTGAGAGGTTTGATGATTGCCAAGCAGGACTCTGATAAGTATCATAAATTCATCAATAAAAGTATTAATTTATTAATTAATTGATATTAATTTTTAAGAATTAATAATCAATTTATATATAATTTTTGAGAAATTGATATTTTTATTAATTAAAAAATTAATTAAAAAAATAAAAATTAAAAAATAAAATTTTATTATCAATAGAAAGAGCTCATTTTTTTTATCACAATGAAATAAATTTCACATAAAACGAAGCTAAAACGGAAAAGACATAAATTTTTAAAGATATAAAATAAATAAAAATTAAATAAAAAAAAAATGGCTCAGCCGGCTCCGCAAGCCAAGCCATCAAAGCCGACTCAGCCGTTGAAGCCATCAGTCGGTCCACGATCCAGGCGTGGACCGCTAGTTCAGCAAAATCCAGTGAATCGAGCTTGCCACGTGGTGGACCTAGACCCCTAAAGGGTCTACAGAAATTTATCGCGGCTTACAAGGGTAACTTAGTCTTTTTTGCTCGACAACAGAGGCGCTGATTGGTTGCGGTGTGCGGTGCAGTCGGTCCACGCGGTCCATGGAAATAGTGATTGAACGATCGAACGGCTGTGGTTGTTTACAGTCAGGATCGGACGGCTGTGGTTGCTTCCAGATTTGATTCAGCTGCAGACATCACGCGGATCACCATCGGATAGCAACGCTCGATCCAGGCGATGATCCGACGGTCCAAAAAGCTCCCGACGGTGATCAAACTCTTAGACGCATGATTTGCGGCCAGATTTTCTCCATCAAGCGCGATCCAACGGTCAGAATTTAATCTGACCTGATCTGAGCTGATCTGCATCCAATTTTAATGATTTTTCGACCGTTGGATTCCTATCGACTGGATTTTATCAGATTTATCAGAGATGTATCAGAGCTATTTTAATTCAAATTTTATTTAGATTTTAATGATTACAAAGGCCATTAGTCCCACATTGCCAAGAAGCAAACTTTCTAGCCCTCCTAGCTCTATAAAAAGGACCCCAAGCTCTATAAAAAGGACCCCAGGCCTCCAAAAATCAATATCTCCGATCAAGGTGAAGCTTTGGTATAGGGCAAAGCCAGGTTATGGGTTAAAGGCTGCTTCGAAGCAATGGGTGCCGAGAAGAAGAGCCAGGCTTTTACACCATCTTTCTGCCAATGCCGATCCAAGATCAAAGATCAGGCTATTTTATTTTTTTTTACATTCTATGTATTTAAATTTTGAAATTTTAATTAATAAAAATTTTATTTTTATATTTTAATTTCTTACTTTTTATTTTTATTATAATTTAATTTTTATACTTTAATTATTACTTTTTATTTTATTGCAAGTAGATGCTAAGATCTAACTAATAGATCTTAGTACCAAATTTAAATTTCTGCATCTTTTAATTTTTATTTTTAATTTTCTGACTTCACTCCTAATTCCAAAAACTCAAATTCTTTTCTTCTTTTCTTTTCAAAAATCAAAGATTTCAAATCTAAAAATACTACCTTCCCTGTGGATTCGACCCGACTCACTGCTATCTACGCATTTTTTAATTATTTTAAGAAGTTGGATTAAACTGATAAACACGATGTCTTAACGACAACATCGCGTTCCTATCATGTTTTTGAAAGGTGCGTCTGCCGGGAGGTAGTGTTTTTAGATTTAAAATCTTTGATTTTTGAAAAAAAAAGAAGAAAAGAATTTATGTTTTTGGAATTAGGAGTGAAGTTGAAAAATTAAAAGTAAAAATTAAAAGATGCAGAAATTTAAATTTGGTACTAAGATCTATTAGTTAGATCTTAGCATCTACTTGCAATAAAATAAAAAGTAATAATTAAAGTGCAAAAAATAAATTATGATAAAAATAAAAAAAAAGAAATTAAAATGTAAAAATAAATTTTTTATTAATTAAAATTTCAAAATTTAAATACATAAAATGTAAAAAAAAATAAAATAGCCGGATCTCTGATCTTGGATCGGCATTGGCAGAAAGATGGTGTAAAAGCCTGGCTCTTCTTCTCGGCACCCGTTGCTTCGAAGCAGCCTTTAACACATAGCCTGGCTTTGCCCTATACCAAAGCTTCACCTTGATCAGAGATATTGATTTTTGGAGGCCTGAGGTCCTTTTTATAAAGCTTGGGATCCTTTTTATATTGCTAGGAGGGCTGGAAAGTTTGCTTCTAGGCAATGTGGGACTAATGGCCTTTGTAATCATCAAAATTTGAATAAAATTGGAATTAAAATAGCTTTGATACATCTTTAATAAATCTGATAAAATTCAGCCATTCAATAGAAATCCAACGGTCCAAAAATCATCAAAATCGGATGCAGATCAGCTCAGATGGGGTCGGATTAAATTCTGGCCGTTGGATCGCGCTTGATGGAGAAAATCTGGCCGCAAATCATGCGCCTGAGAGTTTGATCACCATCAGGAGCTTTCTAGATCGTCGGATCATCACCTAGATCGAGCGCTGCCATCTGATGGTGATCCGTGTGATGTCTGCAACTGAATCAAATCTGGAAGCAACCACAGCCGTTCGATCCTGACCGCAAACAACCACAACCGTCCGATCGCGCAATCACTGTTCCCATGGACCTCGTGGACCGACTGCACCACACACTGCAACCAATCAGCGCCTCTATTTTCGAGTGAAAAGACTAAATTACCCTTGTAAGCCACAATAAATTTCTATAGACCCTTTAGGGGTCTAGGTCCACCACGTGGCAAGCTCTGATTCGTCGGATTTTGCTGAGCTGGCGGTCCACGCCTGGATCGTAGACCGGCTGATGACTTCAATGGCTGAGTTGGCTTTGATGGCTTGGCTGGGCTTGGTGGCTTGGCTTGCGGAGCCGGCTGAGCCATTTTCTTTTTTATTTAATTTTTATTTATTTTATATCTTTAAAAATTCATATCTTTTCCATTTTAGTTCCATTTTATGTGAAATTTATTTCGTTGTGATCAAAAAAATGAGCTCTTTCTATTGATAATAAAATTTTATTTTTTAATTTTTATTTTTTTTAATTAATTTTTTAAATAATAAAAATATCAATTTCTCAAAAATTATATATAAATTGATTATTAATTTTTAAAAATTAATATCAATTAATTAATAAATTAATACTTTTATTGATGAATTTATGATACTTATCACACCCCCCAACTTAAGCTTTGCTCATCCTCGAGTAAAGAAAGAATTTAGTTTTAAATACCTTTTTACTTTAGAGTTTCGAATTTTACCTAAGCAATTTTCAAAATGGCCATTGATATTCAGTAGAGCTTAAATGAGATATATCATTGGAGTATTAATACTTATCAATAGAAAAATTAAGTAAAGAACATTAAATTTTTCAAAACTTTTTCTAAATTATCCTACCTTTATCTCTGATTTATCTAAACTTTCATATAGGCAGGTGTAT
This sequence comes from Cocos nucifera, assembly GCA_006176705.1. Lineage (NCBI taxonomy): Eukaryota > Viridiplantae > Streptophyta > Magnoliopsida > Arecales > Arecaceae > Cocos > Cocos nucifera. Next base: position 4,587 of record QRFJ01002228.1, on the reverse strand, counting down.
TGCTACTTTCGTCCTTCATTTATTAATTTTTATTTTTACATTATCCACTTTTTGATGTGAATATCATTGCTTACTTAGGCAACGGGACCCGGTTACTTGGTGGGAAACCAATTTTTTTTTTTTTTTTTTTTTTTTAACGTTGTACCACTATTGAGTGTCTTAACTCCTTAAGCTTTCTATTTGATCCATGTAGCGAGTCTTGGGCCAATGACTCCCAAACCAGTTGGCTTTAGGGCACTAGGTATAGAATACCCCTCGGGCTTACTAGCTCGAATCAAATAGGCTACGAGTTAAGACTAGCTTTACAACGAGCTTCTTTGCCCTTCCCACCTTTTGACGCGAAACTCAATGCTTGCTTAGGCAAAGAGGCCCGGTTACTCAGTGAGAAGTACTTGAAAACTATTTTATTAAAATAATTTTTTATATGAAAAAATGTATAGTTACCCTACACAAGCCTATAAAAAGTAGACTTTTCTTTGATGCTAGTAGAAATAATTAGAAATGCTCCAAAGAAAAAAAATTTTTTTTATGTTCTAGACTTAACTCTTTATTGAATTTTCTTAATACTTGATTCCTCAATATCTCATAGATTCTCTGATCTGTGTATCAATTTTTTTTTAAAAATGCTTAGTTTAATTCGATTCTTAAGCATAATCAGGTGTCTAAATACTAAATACTAACTTTTTTGAGGACTTAAAATTTTAAAATTTTTATATTTTTCTCTCCCCCCAACTTAATCGACATTGTCCTCAATGGAGAAGAAAAAATAAAGGATGTAATAAAGAACATGAAAGAATACACCTAACTCAGTATATTTTTGGTCCAGCACATGCCTTTGAAAATTTGAGCTCTCCCTCCAACTTATTCAAATTATCCTAAAAAGAAAATAAACTAAAAAAATAAATTAGATAAAAACTAAATATTGGGTTGCCTCCCAACAAGCGCTAAGTTTACCATCTTCAGCCAGACACAATGCAGCTTACTATCCTGTGTCGAAATATTGGATTGACAAATTCCAATGATTTTGGATTGCCAATCTCAGAAAAGTTGATTTATATCCCATTATTGATATATTCATTGTTAATTTTAGGGATATAATTTGTGATTCCCATTCTCAAACCCATATTTATTAAGAATTACTCCTTCCTATATGTTCTTCTAAAATGCTCATGAATGAGTTTTTGTATTAGTTTTTGTATTAGGAGTTAAGTTTGATTCAATGGGTGCTGGAATGGTGACTAAAGTTGATTTTAATTCTGGAGGTAAATTAATGTGATCTTGCTTAAACAACTCCATTGACATTTCATTACATGCCTCTTGATTTTTGTAAGAAGAACCGGCTTCTTGGTTGAAGGAATAGGACATTAGGTTTATAAGTCTCGGGTAAATCATCTATTCTCTTTTCCTTTTTTCTATCTCATTTAAACTGAACTAGCATCAGTACTAATTCCTGGCTCGGGTTCTTCTATGTGGTTAGTCTTAGTACTAACAAGTTTCTCTAAATTTTTATTTTGGCTAGCATCAGTACTAGCCTCTCTCACCTGATCTTGGTATGGGTCCATAAGAATCCTATAGCTTTTAAGTTTAGAAATTACTTTGGCATTCTCAAATTGGGGATTCTTAGGTGAGACATTAATTGATAACTTGGTCCAGGTGTTGGTGGACATTAGGTGGATTGTTTGAAATTGGTAGGCTTCAGTAGTTGATCTAGTTCTCTTCCTCATGTTAGACTCAACTAATTATCCTATTTGAGCTTCTAGTCCTGGCGATAGATTGCTGTTGAGTCAGAATCAAATTGTTGAAGTTGGTTAAATCTATCATCAGCTAGATTGGTCTGTTGAGGAGGTGGGTATGAGGTTGATTATATATGATGGCTGGATAAACTGACTAGGCTGACCATTATTATAGGTATAGTTTTGGTATTGGGGCCTATTTTGATAGTTTTGGATAGGTAAAATTTGGGTCTGAGCCTGAGTCTGTTGGGATGTCCAAGAAAAAATTATGGTGGTTACTCCAATCTGAATTATATGAATTTGAAAAATGGATCATTAATCAATTTGGAGTAACCTTGAGCAGCTTGAACTTGTTCTTGGATAAAATGTAAAAATGTGCAGCCATAGGACATTCATTCACATGATGGGTTAGGCTAGCACAAATAGAATAAAACTCCTGATAATTAGAAGGTGATGTGAATTGTGCAGGAGATTGTTGACCTAAGATTAGGAGTTGATCTATTTTTCTGAGCAAGAAGGTCAACTTTATCTAATTTTTGGACTATTAGGTTCAGATTAGCCATTTGATTATCAAGTTTAATATGAATCAACCATTCAATTAAGTTCAACTAAATCAAAAAATGTAATTTTTTACCATGCATGTATTAGTGTAACCCTAATGTATGGTTCAAAATTTTTTAAAAAATTTTTAAAATTTTATATATTTTATTTTTTATTATTATTTTATTATATTAAAAATTAATTATTTTATTATTATTAATTTAATTAATTTTTTTTTTTAATATTTTTTAGTTAGTTAAATTTAATTTTTATTTATTTTATTTTATTTTATTTTTGAGGAGTAAAGAAAAAGAAAAAATTCTAAAGAAGAGGTCCTAAGGAGTCCAAACTAAGAAGAGAGAGAAAAATTAAATTTTAATTAGTTTAATGTTGGTTAGCAATCAAGTTGGTCAATCAATCCTGACTAAGGTTGTCCTAGATCTAGACAGCTCCTAACTGCCAAGGTCACCTTTAAGCCCTCCAAGTATAGATAGCCAATCAACTGGCCAGGTAAGTGTAAGGTCGGTGGGAGTCCCCCCGTTGCTTGCCTTAGACACCAATTGTACTTGGCTAGGTAAGCGAACGGAACCAATTAGAAACCACCTTCCTTCGGGCCCAGTCGTCTCTGAACCACTTTCCTAGACATCAGTCAAGTTGACTATCCTAACCCGTTCAACTCTTAGGATTCCTTTCCTATTGAGCTCGAGATTCCTAGGGTTGATGTTAATTGATTTTAAAATTAAAGGTTTTAGATCAATGCAGGATGCTGGTTGGTTGTTTGTGGCTAAGGAAGGGTGATCAAATCCCCACCTTATCTTATTTAATTGGGTTGTGCCCTTAATTTGATTTAATATGAATATGCATAAAAAAATTTAATCAAAGGGTTTATGCAATTTAAACTAGATGCATGCAACTAATTGAATTCTGAAAGGCTTACCTTGCCTCCAGCAATCACCAAAAAAATAAAAATAAAAATAAAAATAAAACTAATATGATGCATGCTCTAAACAGTTAGGGTTTCTAATCTTATCATGAGGCTTTTAATTAGATTTAAATGGATATTTTTTTTAAAATTAATTTAAAAATAAAATAAATAAATAAATAAATAAAAAGGAAAGAGAACTAGGGTTAGGATTGATCTCACCAAGCAAAACTTCCTTGATTTCTTTTTATTCTTTAATCTTTTTTTCTAAAAATAAAAAAAAAAATTAGCAAGCAATATTTATAAGAAAATAAAATTTTATTTATAATTTATTTATAAAAAATCAAAGAGATCAAAAATTTAATGTTCCTGCCTTTCTTGACAACAGCGCCAAAAACTTGATAGGAATGCGATGTTATCGTTAAGACACCGTGTTTATCAGTTTAATCCGACTTCTTTAAAATAATTAAAAATGCATAGATAGCAGTGAGTCGGATCGAAATCCATAGGGAAGGTAGTATTTTAGATTTTGAAATCTTTGATTTTTGAAAAGAAAAGAAAAAAGAATTTGAGTTTTGGAATCAAAAGTGAAGTCGAAAAAATAAAAATAAAAATTAAAAGGTGCAGAAATTTAAACTTGGTACTAAGATCTACTAGTTAGATCTTAGCATCTACTTGCAATAGTAATAATTAAAGTACAAAATTAAATTATAATAAAAATAAAAAGTTAAAAATTAAAATGTAAAAATAAAATTTTTATTAATTAAAATTTTAAAATTTAAATACATAGAATGTAAAAAAATAAAATAGCCTGATCTCTGATCTTGAATCGGCATTGGCAGAAAGATGGTGTAGAAGCCTGGCTCTTCTTGGCCCATTGCTTTAAGCAGCCTTTAACATAGCCTGGCTTGCTCCTATACAAAGCTTCACCTTGATCGGAGATATGATTTTTGCGAGGCCTGGGGTCCTTTTTATAGAGCTTGGGGTCCTTTTTATAGAGCTAAAAGAGCTGGAAAGTTTGCTTCTAGGCAATGTGGGACTAATGACCTTTGTAATCATCAAAATTTGAATAAAATTTGAATTAAAATAGCTCTGATATGTCTCTGATAAATCTGATAAAATCCAGCTGTTCAATAGGAATCCAACGGTCCAAAAATCATCAAAATTGGATGCAGATCAGCTCAGATCGGGTCGAATTAAATTCTGGCCGTTGGATCGCACTTGATGGAGGAAATCTGGCCGCAAATCATGCGCCTGAGAGTTTGATCATCGTCGGGAGCTTTCTGGACTGTCGGATCATCGCCTGGATCGAGCGCTACCGTCCGATGTGATCCGCATGATGTCTGCAGCTGAATCAAATCTGGAAGCAACCACAGCCTACGGAATCTCTCT
>QRFJ01002227.1:82317-93585 GCA_006176705.1 Cocos nucifera | reverse complement strand
AAAAAGAAAGAAGGCAGCACTGCTGCAGAGACGATGGGTGATCCTTAGGTGTTTTGAAGATCCTCTAGATCTGATTTTTGGAGAAAAGAAAGAGAAGGAGAAGATCTCTAGATCCAGTCTGAGTGGATACTGGTAGAAGCCAGGCGCTTGCATGGCTAGATCCAAAACCTCAGAGCTTCCACAGGATCATCAACGGATAATCAAATTACCCAAGATCAAGATAAAAATTAATTCAAAATTAATTTAGTTTTATTTTTTTAATTATCAGATTATAAATTAGATATAAAAAAGTGTCAGATCTAATCTAGATCTAAGAAAAATTTTTTGAAATATGCCTCTCGATCCAATCAGATGTGAAGAACCTGATCCAGAAAATCTGGATCTTCCTTCAACGGGTATCAGAGCCAGGTTCTTATCAAATTAGATCTGATTTAATCTGATTAATTAGTAATTTTAGATATCACATGAGATATGATTAGATCTAAAATTAGAAAATTAAAAAATTAAAATAAATTAATTTAGATCTAATATGTATGAGATACATAACTAGACTAGGAATAGAATTGTTCTATGTGTAGTCTAGTTTGATCATAATTTTTGTTTGATTAAAAGTGATTTTTAGATCTATTTATTTTCTATTTTTTGATGTTATAAATGTTATAATCAGATCTAAAAATAAAAAATAAAATAAAATTAATTGTTCATATGAGATATGATAGTTGCATGTTTAGACTAGTTGTAGAATAGTTCTGCAAATAGGTCTAGATTAAATTTTATTTGATATGATCGAATTTAAATTTAATTTTTTAGATGATTATGAGATAATTTAGATCTAAAAAATATGCATGCATGATATATGTAATATATACAAAACATGTTTTAATTAGATCTAATTTTTTATATGAGATATATGCTTAGATCTAATTTATTTTTATAGATTAGTTGTATTTCTAATTAAGGCGTTCCCCTTGGCCGTCCGATCATAAGAACAAAGTAGGGCTTAAAGACCCTCTCCTTCCATTCGATGGGATGTTCTTATGATGTGTAGGGGTGCTGCACGTTCATCCTTAATCAGAAATTGAAAACTTACTTTCTGCAAAACCCTAGATCCTGAAACCCTAGGATCTTTTTACATGTTTTGTTTTTGAACCCTAACTTAATTAAGAATTAAGTTTATGAAATATCAATTAGGTCTAAAATTAAGAATTTCAGATCTAAGACATATTCATAAATCTGGGTTCGGGCTTGGGTAGCTCAATTAGGTCTAGCGGTTGATCAAATCGAATCAAGAGTTGGTTAGATGGGATCAACACTACTTAAATTGACCAGCCTAATAGGATTAAGTCTGGGTCAAGATCGAGTCACGAATGTGATTGATCAAGCTAAGACCTAATTAGGCTTAGTGGTTAGAGTCTGGATTGTAGGCTAATCCAATTGGTTCTGTCTTAACAATTTGGTGTCTAAGATAAGTTTGGCAGATACTAAAGGAAAAATCCTGATTTTTTAGACCAGATTCGTTCAGATCTGATCGGATCAAGAGATATATTTCAAAAATTTTTCTCATTGATCCAAATCAGATCTGAGATGATTCAGATCTAATCTTTATTATTTTAATAATTAAAATAAATTTAGATAAATTAAATCAAATTTAATTTACCTTGACGTAGGGTAATCCTATTACCCATTGATGATCCTATAAGCAGCGGAAGGTTCTGAATTTAGCCACGCAAGTGCCTGGCCTCTACCGATATCCACTCAACTAGATCTAGAGATCCTCTTCTTCTCTATCATGTCTCCAAAAATTAGATCTGAATCTAATTTGGAGGATCTTCAAAACACCTTTCGAAGATCAGCAGTTGTCCTTTGTAGCAGCACAGCCTTTTAGCTTTCTATCGCCTTTCTCTCAACTAAGATCCCAAACTACTTTGGGCATGGAGAGGAGAGGGAGAAGATGGGCTTGGCATGGAGGAGGGAGAGACAAATAGCCTTGGGGCATAGAGAATTCAATTTCCTTTTGAGTTGGGCATAGGGTCTTATTTATAGACTATGCATGATCCAACTCCTCTTCTTCCCAACCAATCACAACCCTTTGTGAAATCAGATCTAAATCTGATTGGTGGGAATAGAGTCCCTTGGATTCATCCTTAGATGGTGCCTAAGACCAGTCAAAGTTGGTTCTTAGGAGGAGTCTAATCGAAATCCAAAAAGGAAGATGGAGTCCCTATCCAACAGGGACTCCTGGGCGCCTCCAGCTTGGGCACACGCCAAGGGTGGCGTGCCCTCCTCCTTGCCAGGTTCTGGCAGGGGGACAAGCCCCCACCAGCTCTCCAATAGGTGCATGACATGTGGACAGAAGTCAAAGTATCAATGGTCAACATTTGACCAGTCAAAGGTCAACTTTTGACCAAAGTCAAAGGACAAGAAATGGTCAGGTGACCAAAAATGGCAGGTATTGTCTTACAAAATAAGACAACCCTTTTCTGACTTGGACAGACTCCAGTCAGACCAAGTGAAGGCCTCTGATGAGCACAAACTCCTTTGGCTCAGTTAGGATAACTATTTATGATAGTAAAAGAAGAACGTTTAGGTTCAATCGAGTGCTAGCATGATTTTTCCTTGAACCTAATTGAATCTCATTCAGATCAATTGAACTGGATCAGTTCAATTGATGATCACCAGATTCAAACCCTTGTTTGTGTGATCCAGTTAGGTTCAGTTCTATATGGTAATGGGATATGTCATGATCTCTATCATCGACATCATCGAAACTCCTTTCGATGGATCAGAACTCTTCTGATTCGAACAGCTAGAATGATCGATCATCTAAATCATTCTAATTGCTCCCAAAATCCACCAGTGACACCTAGCAGTATATGGTGGCAACCCATCAGAGCTGAATGCGAACCTCTTGGTGCAGCTACCTAGTGTGATTAAGTTCTTCTATCTTGAGCCCCGATCAGATTAGGGTTAAGGTGAACTCGTCAAACCCTAGTTTCTGTCATATGATGTAATCATTCGATTCAAGTCCTGATGTGAAAACCTAAATAGAAACTCTTTCTATTATTTCACTCTACCATGGCCATGGGCTTCTGGACTTGATTCTCATGATCATCATAGGGCTGCTCCTCTACCACCGAGGTAGATAGATTCCATCTTGATGCAATCCAGTTCCTACAATGAACATGCTATAGCCAACATACACCTCAGGGTTCCGATATGGCTAGGAGACCGAGTTATGGTGTAGTCAAACTATAACACCCTCAAGGTGAACTGTCGATGCACCTCAGGTCAAAGAACCAGACACACTACTGCAGCATCGAGTCAGTCATTGACGAGAAGGTAGACTTCCTAATGACTACTCGAGGTGGTCACGCTCAGTGCCCTCATTCTCTAACGAGTACCTATACTCTCGCTCCGGTGTCTCCACACCATAGACTCAAGACTCATCTACTAAAGAGAAGCGATTGTACACCAACCTTCCGGATCAATCACCATCCTCGTGATGATCCTATGGTCGGGAAGCATTTTATGAGTTAATAATGATTATTCATGTCTTAAATTTTCAACTCTTGAAAATATGAATTATCATTACCATTAACTCAAAGGATGTATCACAGACACTAAATACACATATGTGATAGAAAATAATCCATTTTATTTATTATAGTCAAAATTATAATTTTGCCCCTAGAAGTGTATTACAAGTGTCAGCCAATTCTGGCTTCTAGGGCACATATATCTAACAATCTCCCACTTGTCCTAAAGCCAATTGGCTACAAGTCTAAGTCCCATCTTCTCAAGGTGGGCTTCGATCTTCTGCTGGCCCAATGGCTTTGTAAGCAGGTCTGCCACATTATCTGTGGAGTCGACTCTCTTGACCTCGACGTAATCCTTCTCGAGGTAATCGTGGATGAGGTGGTATCGCCGCTCAATGTGCTTGGATTTTTGGTGAGACCTCGGCTCCTTAGCAAGGGCTATGGCACCATTGTTGTCGCAGTATAGAGGAATGGCATCTGATGGCATTACTCCAATTTCTGCAGCAAACTTCTTGTACCAGAATGCTTCCTTCGCAGCCTCTGATGCAGCGATATATTCTGCTTCCATGGTGGAATCTGCTATCACAGTTTGCTTGGAACTCTTCCAGCTGATAGCACCACCATTGCACACAAATAGACTCCCAGATGTCGACTTTCGATCATCTACATCGAACATAAAATCCGAGTCTGTGTATCCCTGGACTTGGAGTTCTCCATTACCAAAGACCAACATCATATCCTTAGTTCTTCTTAAGTACTTAAAGATACATTTCACAGAAGTCCAGTGTTCTTCACCTGGATTTGACTGATATCTGCTTGTGACACTCACAGCATGGGCTATATCAGGTCGTGTACATAGCATGGCATACATGAGGCTCCCTATTGCAGAAGCATAAGGGATCTTGCTCATGCGTTCTATTTCCTCAGGTGTGCTAGGGCACATCTTCTTGGAAAGATGAATACCATGTCTGAAGGATATTAATCCCCTCTTAGAGTTTTCCATACTAAACCTCTTTAGTACTTTCTCTATGTACATCTTCTATGAAAGTCCTAGCATCCTATTCGGTCTATCCCTATAGACCTTAATTCCTAGAATAAAGGATGCTTCACCTAGGTCTTTCATGGAGAATTCCTTGGACAACCATATTTTGACTGTCGTCAACATGGGAATATCATTCCCAATAAGGAGGATGTCATCCACGTACAATATGAGGAAGACAACAGCGCTCCCACTGACCTTTTTGAAGACACACGGTTTCTCTTCATTTTTGATGAAACCAAACTTTTGATCACATCATTGAAATGAGTGTTCCAGCTCCGAGATGCTTGCTTAAGTCCATATATGGACCTTTGCAGCTTGCAAACCTTATGATCAGTATCACTGGATGTGAAACCTAGTGGCTGTTCCATATAGATATCTTCCTCAAGATATCCATTCAAGAATGCCATTTTCACGTCCATTTGCCATATTTCATAATCGAAATAGGCTGCAATGGCAAGCAATGTGCGGATGGATTTTAGCATAGCCACTGGAGAAAAGGTATCTGATAGTCAATGCCTTCGCATTGACTATAACCTTTTGCCACTAGTCTAGCCTTGAATGTCTCCACATTTCCATCTGCACCAATCTTTCTCTTGAAGATCCATTTACACCCAATAGGTACTATACCTTCTGGTGGATCTACCAAGGTCCAGACTTGGTTTGAGTGCATCGAGTCAATTTCTGACTGCATTGCCTCTAGCCATTTCTCGGAGTCGATATCTGATATCACCTCATTGTAGGTTTTGGGATCATCACCATGAGCACCATTACCTACGAGGAACATTTTCCTCTACTTCCTCTGAAATAATACCTAAGTATCTTTCAGGGGGATGGAAAACTCTTTCTGATCTACGAGGTGGAGGAGGTAGTGTTCTTATTGGCTCAACCTGATTTGGTTCCAATTGGTCCTTAGCTCATTGTACTTGTGAGACTTTCTCATCAAGCTTAATCTGCTTTCCAATGCCGCTATCTTGAATAAACTATTTTTCAAGAAAGATGGCATGTCGACTCACAATCACATTGTGGTCTTCTGGAATGTAGAAATAGTATCCTAATGACTCTTTAGGATATCCTATGAATCGAGCTCTGAAGGACCTAAACTCTAACTTGTCCGCTTGTTGTCTTTTGACATGAGCCGGACAACCCCAAATTCTGAGATGACTCAGACTTGGTTTCTTACCGTGCCATATCTCATACGGTGTGGTAGGAACGATTTTAGAGGAAACCCTATTCAGTAGATAAATTGAAGTTAACAATGAGTGTCCCCAAAGAAAATCAGGAAGGTCTGTGAAGCTCATCATGGATCGGACCATATCCAATAGAGTCCGATTTCTCCATTCTGAAACCCCGTTGAGTTGAGGTGTTCCTGGTGGAGTCCATTGAGAGACTATGCCATTTTTCTTGAGATAGTCTAGGAATTTTCGGCTAAGGTATTCACCTCCTCGATCTGATCGAAGAACCTTAATGGGTTTTTCAGTTTGTTTTTCTACTTCATGTCTGAATTCTTTGAACTTTTCAAAAGCTTCAGACTTGTGTCTCATAAGATACACATACCCATACCTAGACAGATCATCGGTAAAGGATAATGAAGTAGACAAAATTGCCTCTAGCCGGCACATCAAATGGGCCGCACACATCAGTATGTACTAGGGCAAGGAGATCTGTGGCCCTTTCCCCATGTCCAACAAAAGGGAGTTTAGTCATTTTGCCTTGAAGACAAGATTCACAAGTTGGATATGACTCAAAAGTCAATGGACTCAATAGCCCATTTTTCTTCAATTTGTTGATCCTATCTTCTGCTATATGACCTAATCTCAGGTGCCATAGATATCTGTCGTTTGGACTATCCCTAGGTCATTTGGCATTCACGTTTTGCTCGATAGTTAGAACAAATACATCAATATGTAGCTGATAAAGATTGTTAATAAGAAAACCATTTGCAATTTTATTTCTTTCATAAAGAATGTTACAATGGTCCTTAAAGAAGGTAATCACATAGCCTTCTAGTGCTAAGCATGAAACAGAAATCAAATTCCTGCTAGCTGCAGGCACATAATAACAGTCTTTCAAAACTAAGTCTAAACCAGATGGTAATCGAAGAGGGTATATTCCCACCGCCACTGCAGCAACTCTTGCTCCATTATCGATGTAGGATCATGTCTCCATCCCTCAGCCTCCTGCTATCCTCAAGACCCTGCATGGAAGTGCACAGATGAGCACTAGAACCAGAGTCAAGCACCCAACTGGATGCAGAAGAAATCATAAGGTTAGACTCAATAATGAGCATACCTCCAGAAGGACCTTCCTTCTTGTTCTTCAGGGTGGCCAGGTAAGTAGGGCAGTTCCGCTTTCAATGGCCGTCGCTGTTGCAATGGAAACACTTTTCTTTGGCAGCGGCTTTCATCTTCCACTCTGCCTTCTTCTTCTTTCCTCCTTCCACCTTCTGCTTTTTTGCAGACTTCTTTTTCTTTCCATAAGACTTTCTTTTGGAAGAAGTCCATTCCATAGCAAGAACTGAGCCTTTAGAACCTTTCATAGAAAGCTCAGCGGTGACCAGCATGTTCATTAATTCGGCCAAGGAATTTTGAAGTTTATGCATGTGGTAATTCATGATGAATTGCCCATATGCATCAGTCAAGGATTGCAGAATAATATTGTTCTGCAGATCCAAGTCTAACTTCACACCGAGCTTCTCAAGCTCTTCCAATGTCCTTGATCATCATCAGACAGTGATCTTGGACTGACTGCCCATCACGCATCTTAGCCTTAAAAAGTCATTTCGTGACTTGATATTTGGCTGCGCGACTCTGTTCACCAAACATCTCCTTGCAGGTGAGCCAACATTTGGCGAGCAGTCCCGATATCTTCATGTTGGTGCTGGAGCTCATCAGACATCGAGCCCAACATGTAATATCTGGCCTTATTATCTTCGTCTATCCATTTTTTCAGAGACGCTCTCTGTTCAGTGGATGGACGGGCTGGTAAGGTGGGAGGGTCCTGGTCCAATACATGGGTTAACTTCTCGGAACCCAAAATAATTTTGTAGTTCCTGAGCCAATCTTTATAATTGGGTCCAGTCAGTCTATGTGTGTCCAGGATACGTGCCTAATGGGTTGGACGCAGACATTTTCCTGTAGAGAGTCAAAGATTCTAGTTAGATACTGTAATTATGACTTGACCAATTTGTTTAGGAATTTTATTTTTAAACAAATTAGCTCCCACTATTTTCTCGGATCCCTACACTCCCTCTGTAGAGATGCAAAAATCTCCATGATTAATGATTTCTAGTGGGTGGTGCGGTCTCACCAACTGACTCATCACCTCACCTAACAGTTATTGGTGATGGGTTAGCCAATGAGTGAACAACTCTTGTTCAATGATTCTCTAATCATGGTGCACCCAAACTTGGTCTCTAATTCATGAATCTCACCGTATCCAGAATATTGATCCACTCCTTAGTTAAGTCAGACCCACCATTTGCATAGACTGGATTCCTAATTGAGTCTCTCACCGTATCCAGAATATTGAGCCCAACTCATCCTCCAGCCCATAGCATCCAATGCCTAATAGACATGGTTGCATCTTTTCGGTGCAACTGAGCCACTGTATCCAGCCGAGAACAATCAACCCCGGGAAGGGCCCGCACATCTACAATGGTGGAAGACCTCAGACTTAATCTTTTCTTAGGGAGAATTGATTCAGGTCTCATTAAACTAGACTTGTCATAGTCATAACAATTATGACTAACCTAGTGGCATGGGTTAGCTCGGATTATTGACCACCTCAAGATCAGAACTGTGTCAACAGATATGGCCAGGTAAGTGAGATCGGTGGAAGGAATATGCCATTAACTCGTACAAGAATGCATTCAGGTCGAGTAGCTTCCAATTAAAAACCAGTCGGTCGTATGTGCCAAACTTACCTTAGACACCAAATTGTTGAGTCAGAACCAATTGGGTTAGCCTACAATCCAGACTCTAACCTCTGAGCCTAATTAGGTCTTGCTTGATCGTGACTCGATCTTGACCCAGACTTAATCCTATTAGGCTGGTCAATTTAAGCATTGTTGATCCCATCTAACCAACTCTTGATTCGGTTTGATCAACCGCTTAGACCTAATTGAGCTACCCAAGCCCGAACCCAGTATTATGAATATGTCTTAGATCTAAAATTCTCAATTTTAGACCTAATTAATATTCCATAATCTTAATTTCTTAATTAAGTAGGGTTCATAAATAAAATATGCACAATAAATCCTAGGGTTTCAGGATCTAGGGATTTTGCAGAAAGTAAGTTTTGGATTTCTGATTAAGGACGAACACGCAGCACCCCTACACATCATAAGAACACCCCATCGGATGGGAAGGAGAGGGCCTTTAAACCCTTCTTCATTCTTATGATCGGACGGCCAAGAGGAATGCCTTAATCAGGAACATGTAATACTACAAATAGTTTTAGATCTATATCATATATCTCATATACAAATTAGATCTAATCATGGCATATTTTGCATACATCTCATGTATCGAATCATGCATATTTTTAGATCTAAATTATCTCATAATAATCTAAAAAATTAGATTTAAATTGATCTTATCAAAATAAACTCTAATCTAGACAACTATGTAGAACTATTCTACAACTAGTCTAGACATGCATCAATCATATCTCATATGATGTTTAAAATTAAATAATTTTTATTTACTATTTTTTAGATGTTATTATAATAATTATAATATCAAAAAATAGTAAATAAATAGATCTAAAATATGATTTAATCAAATTAAATTAAAAACATGCAAGACTATTCTATAGAACTATTCTATTTTAGAACTAGTCATGCATATTTTCTAATCTTAGATCCAAATCATTTAATTTTAATTTTTTCTAATTTTAGATCTGATCACATCTCATGTGACATCTAAAATCACTTATTTTTTAATTAAAATAAATTTAAAATTAGATCTAAATACTTTTAGAACCTTGGCTCTGATACCAGTTGAAGGAAAATCCTGATTTTTCGGACCAGGTTCGTTCAGATCTGATCAGATCAAGAGATATATTTCAAAAAATTTTTTCTTTGATCTAATCAGATCTAAGATATTTTAGATCTAATTTTATTATTTTAATAATTAAAATAAAATTTAGATAAATTAAATCAAATTTAATTTACCTTGAAGTAGGGTAATCCTATTACCCGTTGATGATCCTGTAAGCAGCGGAAGGTTCTGGATCTAGCCACGCAAGTGCCTGGCCTCTACCGGTATCCACTCAGGCTGGATCTAGAGATCCTCTTCTTCTCTATCACATCTCCAAAAATTAGATCTGGATCTGATCTGGAGGATCTTCAAAACTCCTTTTGAAGATCAGCAGTTGTCCTTTGCAGCAGCGCAGCCTTCTAGCTTTCAGTCGCCTTTCTCTCATCTGGATTGCACCAACCAAGATCCCAAACTACTTTTGGACATGGAGAGGAGAGGGAGAAGATGGGCTTGGCATGGAGGAGGGAGAGACAAACAGCCTTGGGGCTTAGAGAATTTAATTTTCTTTTGAGTTGGGCGTAGGGTCTTATTTATAGACTATGCATGATCCAACTCCTGTTCTTCCCAACCAATCACAACCCTTTGTGAAATCAGATCTAAATCTGATTGGTGGAAATAGAGTCCCTTGGATTCATTTTTAGATGGCGCCTATGACCAGTCAAAGTTGGTTCTTAGGAGGACTCTAATCGAAATCCAAAAAGGAGATGGAGTCCCTGTCCAACAGGAACTCCTGGGCGCCTCTAGCTTGGGCACACGCCAAGGGTGGCGTGACATGTGGATAGAAGTCAAAGTGTCAATGGTCAATATTTGACCAGTCAAAGGTCAACTTTTGACCAAAGTCAAAGGATGAGAAATGGTAGGTGATCAAAAATGGCATGTATTATCTTACAAAATAAGACAACCTTTTCTGACTTGGACAACCTCCAGTCAGACCATATGAAGGCCTCTGATTGAGCACAAACTCCTTTGGCTCAGTTAGGACAACTATTTATGATAGTAAAAGAAGAACGTTTAGGTTCAATCGAGTGCTAGCACGATTTCCTTGAACCTAATTGAATCTCATTCAGATCAATTAAACTAGATCAGTTCAATTGATGATCACCAGATTCAAACCCTTGTTTGTGTGACCCAGTTAGGTTCAGTTCTGTATGGTAATGGGATATGTCATGATCTCTATCATCGACATCATCGAAACTCCTTTCGATGGATCAGAACTCTTCTGATTCGAACAGCTAGAATGATCGATCATCTAAATCATTCTAATTGCTCCCAAAATCCACCAGTGACACCTAGCAGTATATGGTGGCAACCCATCAGAGCTGAATGCGAACCTCTTGGTGCAGCTACCTGTGTGATTAAGTTCTTCTATCTTGAGCCCGATCAGATTAGGGTTAAGGTGAACTCGTCAAACCCTAGTTTCTGTCATATGATGTAATCATTCGATTCGAGTCCAATGTGAAAATCTAAATAGAAACTCTTTCTATTATTTCACTCTACCATGGCCATGGGCTTCTGGACTTGATTCTCATGATCATCATAGGGCTGCTCCTCTACCACCGAGGTAGATAGATTCCATCTTGATGCAATCCAGTTCCTACAATGAACATGCTATAGCCAACATACACCTCAGGGTTCCATATGGCTAGGAGAT
>QRFJ01002227.1:35131-82292 GCA_006176705.1 Cocos nucifera | reverse complement strand
GTCTTCCTCATATTGAAGTGGATGAAATCCTTTTATCGAAAATGATATTCCATGTTGACCATAGTTAAAATGTGGTTATCTAAAGAATTCTCCATGAAAGATCTAGGAGAAGCATCCTTTTTTCTAGAATTAAGGTTTATAGAGATAGACCAAATAGGTGCCAGGACTTCACAGAAGATGTACATGGACAGAGTACTAAGTGGTTTAATATGGAAAACTTTAAGAGGGGTTTAGTACCCTTCAAGCTTTCATCTTTCCAAGAAGATGTGCCCTAGCACACCTAAGGAATAGAACGCATGAGCAAGATCCTTATGCTTCAGCAATAGGAGCTCATGTATCATGTTATGTACACGACCTGATATAGCACATGCCATGAGTGTCACGAGCAGATATCAGTCAAATCTAGGTGAAGAACACTGGACTTCTGTGAAATGTATCCTTAAGTACTTGAGAAGAACAAAGGATATGTCACTGGTCTTTGGTAATGGAGAACTTCAAGTCCAGGGGTATACAGACTCATACTTTATGTCCGATGTAGATTATCAAAAGTCGACATCTGAAAATCTGTTTGTGTGCAATGGTGGAGCTATCAGTTGGAAAAGTTCCAAATAGACAGTGATAGCAGATTCCATCATGATAGTAGAATATATCGCTGCATCATAAGCTACAAAGGAGGCATTCTGATACAAGAAGTTTGCCGCGGAGATTGGAGTGATGCCATCAGATGCCATTCCTCTGTACTGCGACAACAATGGTGCCATAGCCCTTGCTAAGGAGTCGAGGTCTCATCAGAAGCCCAAGCACATCGATCGGCGATACCACCTCATCCACGATTACCTCGAGAAAGATTACGTCAAGGTCAAGAGAGTCGACTCGGCAGACAATGTGGCAGACCCACATACAATGCCGTTGGGCCAGCAGAAGATCGAAGCGCACCTTTAGAAGATGGGACTTAGATTTGTAGCCAATTGGATTTAGGCCAAGTGGGAGTTTGTTAGATATGTGTGCCCTAGAAGCCAGAATTGGCTGACACTTGTAATACACTTCTAAGGGCAAAATTATAATTTTGACTATAAATAATAAAATGGGTTATTTTTTATCACATATGTGTATTTAGTGTCTATGATACATCCTTTGAGTTAATGGTATTGATAATTCTTATTTTCAAGAGTTGAAAATTTAAGACAAGAATTTTTATTATTAACTCATAAAATGCTCCTGACCGTAGGATCATCATGAGGATGATGATTGATCTGGAAGGTTAGTGTACAATCTCTTCTTTATAGTAGATGATTCTTAAGTCTATGGTGTGGAGACATCAGAGTGAGAGTATAGGTACTAGTTAGAGAACGAGCACACTGAGCTTGACCACCTCGAGTAGTCATAAGGTAGTCTACCTTCTCGTCGATGACTGACTCAATGCTGCAGTGGTGTGTTTGGTTCTTTGACCTGATGTGCATCGATAGTTCACCTTGAGGGTGTTATAGTTTGACTACACCATGACTTGGCTTCCTAGCCATTCAGAATCCTGATGTGTATGTTGGCTATAGCATGTTCATTGTAGGAATTCGATTGCACCAAGATAGAATCTATCTACCTCGGTGGATAAGGAGCAACCCTATGATGATCATAAGAATCAAGTCCATAAGCCCATGGCCATGACAGAGAGTGTGAAATAATAGAAAGAGTTTCTATTAAGATTTTCACATTGGACTTGAATCAAATGATTAAATTATATAATATTAGGGTTTGACGAGTTCACCTTACTAATCTGATCGGGCTCAAGATAGAAGAACTATATATCATATAAGTACTGAGGTTCATTTTTAGTTTATGGGTTGCCACCATATGCTACTAGGTGTCACTGGTGGTTTTGGAGGCAATTAGAATGATTTAGATGATCGATCATTCTATTGGTTTTGAATCAGAAGAGTTCTGATCCATCAAAAGGAGTTTTGATGATATCGATGATGGAGATCATCACATATCCCATTACTATACAGAACTAAACCTAACTGGATCACACAAACAAGGGTTTGGATCTGGATTTCATCAATTGGACTAATCCAGTTTAATTGATTTGAATAAGATTCAATTAGGTTCAAAGAAATCATGCTAGCACACGATTGAGCCTAACATTCTCCTTTTTCTATTATAAAAGTTATCTCGACTGAGCCAAATGAGTTTGTGCTCACTCAAATACCTTTACCTAGTCTGACTGAAGCTTGTCCAAGTTAGAAAAGGGTTGTCTTAATTTATGAGATAAATTTGAGACAACATCTATCATTTTTCATCACCTGCTAATTCTTGTACTTTGACTTGGTTAAACGTTGACCTTTGACCCTTGGACATTGCCCATGTGTCATGCACTTATTGGAGAGCAGATAGGGCCTTGTCCCCTCTCTAGAAATTGGAAAGAAGGGGGTGCATGCCTAGGATGGCGTATGCCCATGGATAGGATACTTATAGTCCCATATGGATAGGACTCCAGGTTGCTTCTGGTTCGACTTAGGTGGCCTTGGGTATCTACTTTTACCAATCTTAGGCCATCTAAGAATGAACCTATGGATTTCTTATCTGATTGGATCAGGTTATGTCATCCCACCAATCAAATTTAGATCTAATTGCATGAAGCAACATGATTGGCCGGGGTGATGCAGCACTGCATGGCGTAGCAGAAGTCTATAAAAGACCCTACTCTGCACCATTTTTGACCTCCTCTCCAAGCCACGCCCGCAAGGCTAACCCTCTCCCTTCTCTATGCCACCAATCTAACCCTCTCTCTCTCCTCTCCATGCCCAAGGAAGTTGGGCCTTCTGATTAGCGCGAGTCAAGCAAGAAAGGCTGACGAAAAAGAAAGAAGGTAGTACTACTACAGAGACGATGGTTGATCTTCAAAAGATATTTGTAAGATCCTCCAAATCAGATCCAGATCTAATTTTTGGAGAAAAGAAAGAGAAGAAGAAGATCTCCAGATCTAGCCCGAGTGGATACCGATAGAGGTCAGGCGCTTGCATGGCTAGATCCAAAACCTCATAGCTTCCGTAGGATCATCAATGGATAATCAGATTACCCAAGATCAAGATAAAAATTAATTCAAAATTAATTTAGTTTAATTTTTTTAATTATCAAATTATAAATCAGATCTGAAAAAGTGTCAGATCTGATCTAGATCTGAGAAAAAAATTTTGGAATATGCCTCTCGATCCAATCAGATCTGAACAAACCTGACCCAAGAAATCTGGATTTTTCTTCAAGGAACTAGAGGAGAACCTCATCCTAACATGAGTAAAGTCGAAAGCCTCATTCATTTTAGACGAGATGGAGGGAGAGGCCCTTGCAATGGCCCTTATGTGGCCCCATAGCCCATTAGGAATAGGAGGAGAACCTCATCCTAATATGAGCAAAGTCGAAGGCCTCGTTCATTTTAGACGTGATGGGGGGAGAGGCCCTGACAAACGGCCTTTATGCGCCCCACAGCCCATTAAGAATAGGAGAAAAATCTCATCCTAATGTGAGCAAAGTCGAAGGCCTCATTCATTTTAGATGGCATGAGAGGAAAAGGCCCGATAATGGCCCCATTGAGCTCAACAATAATAGAAGACAAGATCTCCTCGGGCCTCGATTGGAGATGAGATCTCCCCCATGCTTCAACATCACTACCAACCCCGGCTAAAGACAAGACCTCACATGGGCTTCAACTGCTATGTCAATAGGAGATAAAATCTCCTTCAACCTAGACTGGAGACAAGATCTTCTCCGAGCTTCAACATCATCGCCAACCCCGACCGAAGACAAGACCTCACACGGGCTTCAACTGCTACATCAATAGGAGATAAAATCTCCTTCAACCTTGGCTGGAGACAAGATCTCCCCCGAGCCTCAGCTTCAACTTCAACCTTGGCTAGAGACAAGATCTTCCCCAAGCTTTCACTTCAATGTCAACCTTGGTTGGAGACAAGATCTTTCCCAAGCTTCAACCTTAATGGGTGCAGAACCCAGAAAAAGACTTCAGCAGTCATCCTTTTGGTACTCCCTTCCTTTGAATTTCGAACTCGAGAGTGGGGGGACTATTATTGGGGATAAATATCCCTCCCATCGAAGTTCAGTCTGATGCTTAGCCTAATGCAATCGATAATCATGGAAGAGCTTCAATCAAAAAAAATTTTTCTAGTGGTCGAGCCCCAGCTGAACTCTCCTAATAGCCAAACTTCTTAGTGGTCGAGTCCTAGCTGAATTCCTATAGGAGTTGAACTTCCTCCGAATTTCTTCTTCAATCGGGCTTCTATGGGAGCCAAACTTCCTCCGAATTTCTCCTTCAATCGGGCTTCTATGAGAGCTGAACTTCTTTTAGATTTCTCCTTCAGTCAGACTTCTATGGAAGCCAAACTCCTTCAAGATTCTTCCTTCAGTCAGACTTCTACAGGAGCCAAACTTCTATGAGAACTGAACTCCTTTTGGATTCCTCCTTCAGTTGGATTCTTTATGGGAGCCAAACTCTTTCTGGATTCTCCTTCAGTCGGGCTTCTATGGAAGCTGAACTCCCTCCGGATTCCTCCTTCAGTCGATTTTCTATGGGAGCTGAACTCCCTCCAAATTTCTCCTTTAGTCGGGCTTCTATGGGAGCAAAACTCCTTCCAGATTTCTTCTTCAGTCAGACTTCTATGGGAACTGAACTCCTTTTGAATTTCTCCTTCAGTCGGACTTCAATGGGAGCCAAACTCCTTTCGAATTCCTCCTTCAGTCGGCCTTCTATGGAAGTCGAACTCCCTCCAAATTTTTCCTTTAGTAGGATTCCTCCAGGAGTTAGACTCCTTCTAGATTACTCTTGCAATCGAACTCCTCCCACTCAGTCAAACTTCGAATGCATGCTTCCATCAGATAGTATGGCTACCATTATCGATCTGAGAATACTTTTCTCTCCATAACAAATCTCATGCGGCCCACGACCAGATGGTATGGCTGCCACTATTGATCTGGCAACACCTCTCTCTCCGTAACAAATTCCACACGGCCCACGACTAGATGGTATAGCTACCACTATCAGTCTAGTGATATCTCTCTCTACATAGCAAATCCCATGCGATCCACTACCGTACGATTGGCTGTCACCATCAATCTGCTACAAGCTCCATCTATAAAAAGGAACCCTCCAGATACGTTTTCCCTAAGATCTCCTCTTCTCCTCTAAATTCTGCCGAACTCTTTTCTGAGCACTCCATTTTTGTTGGCCAAAAGAGCTGACTTGATCATCGGAGGGTTCTGTTGGAGCCACCACCATCGACTCCAAATGGAACTTTATTTTGCAGGTCATCGACGGTGACCTTGTCTTCCTCGACTCCAACTTGATCCGACATCAACCAGATTCTACACCAATAACCACTATTGAATTTTAGGTATTTTTCGGCATACATATTTTAAAACTTTTTCAAAGTAGTAGAATACTAGATTAAACTATTTAATCTATGTATGTGAAGATCAAAGCTTGCACCTATAGATCTAGTTCATATATATGATGAAAATAAGCATGCAAACTGATATTAATAACAAAAATTAAATTGGTGATCAAATCACCTACCTGAATCACTGATTCCTTCTTCTAGATCAGATCTAAAGATATCACAAGTTCTTCTAAAGCTGCGCACGCATCCAATCTCTATGGATATCCACTCGAAACTCAATCTAAGATGCTTCTCCTTTGAATCCTCCTTCTTCAAGTTGGATCTTCTAAAAGCACATGATCAGCCTCTAGATCTGATTTGGATTGGCTGATCTTCCTTATATTCTTTTATCCTAATGTAGATCTGAATTTGATCTCCTTAAATTTGATCAGATCTACTAGATCTGCAAGATGCTTGACTCCTTAGGCATGAGGATCAAGAAAACACCCCAACACATGGGTGTGGAGGGGATGAGAAGAGAAGGAGAGGGTGTGGAAGAGGGATGGCATGAGAGAGATGAGGGCGTGGGATCTTTGTGGGCACAAGAAAAGTTATATACTTCTTATGAGATTAGATTTCATTCAGATTTAAATAAATTTTAAAGTTCTTTTGCTTTAAGTCATTTACTTTTTAACTACTTAAAGCAGAAAGATTCTCCTTCTAGCCACCCAAACTACACTCATATTTTCAATAAACTTCATGCAAAAGAGAGATAATCAATAAACTTCATGCAAAAGAGAGATAAGGGGGCACCAACTATTGGCGCCTTTTTAGCCTTATCTGATGTGGGTATGGACCCCCTCTGGAGTTTATACAGATGGAGTGTGTGCCCCATCCCTCTTCACACAAACACCTGGGGGTGTGCCCCCTAAAGTCAATCCAAAAGGAGGGGACATGCACATCCTTCTCTCCCTTATTTTCTACATGCAAAAGCAGAGAAGGGTCATCAACTTTTAGTGCCCCATCTTCTTATACTTATCCAATCCATCAGTGGGAAGAACAAATGGGACTCGTGCTTTGACTTAGTCTAAATCTTATCTAGTAGATAGACCATTTCCAAGAGGATTTTGATTTAACCATGTATTAGCATGGTGCATGTAAACCCTATAGGATTTCTCAAACCCTAAGCCAATTAGAACTTCATAAGCCCAATTGATCAATCCAAGATCAAATCCCTTTATTGTGTGAGCCCATAGATTCAATTCTATCTAGTAGTGAGACATATCATAATCTCCATCATAATATCATCAAAATATTTTTTAATGGGTTGGAATAATTTCAACTCACACTCATCAAGAATCATCGATCTAGAATATTCTGAGTGAGTTCCTATAATCCACCAGTATTATCTAGCAATATGTAGTAGCAACCTAGTAGAACTGAATGATTAGAACACCTAAATATAGTTATCATGTGATTTAGTTTCTCTATCATGAGTCTCGACCAAGATAGAGGTTATCAAAACTTATGAAATCCCAACATCTATCATATAAAAAATTTGATTAGCTTGAGTCTAGTTCATGAACTCATGGAAACTCCTTTCAATCAATCACCTTGCTGTGGCCATAAAATTAAGGAGTCAGCTTCTCAAATCTCATATGACTACTTATCTACTAAGGTTGATAGATGCTATCTAGGTACACACTCTACTCCTACAATGAACTTACTATAGCCAATATACACTATAAGGATCCAAATGGCTAGTAGTCTTTCTTTATATATAGTCAAAATATAGCAACCTCACTATGAGCAATCGAGACATTGCAGATCAAGGAATCATTCATACCACTATAGCATTGAAATGATCACTAATGAGTGAGTAGACATCTATGTGATATCTCATATGGTCGCACTCAATACTAATATTCTTAATAACCACATATACTCTCACTCAGTATCTCCATATTGTAGACTAGACACTCATCTATCCCCAAGAAAGTGATCTATGCATTGATTTAACTAGATCAATCACCATCTCCATGATGATCAATCAATTGAGAGAAATTTAAAAATTAATTTTGCACGTCTCTAATTCTAAACTCTTAAGAATATGTGTCTTTAATTCTTAATTTCATTGATAATTAAAGGATACATCACATAAGAATAGAAATAAAAACTACCCATTTTATTGATAAATCAATATTTAAGTATGAAAATATGTTCTAGAATTATTACAATGTCTCTGCCATATTGATTTTTAAGGCATACATCTAATGGTAAGGTCCCCTCCATCTCTTATATAATCATCCTCTCTCTCTTCATTAGTTGTTGGATCATGAATTCTGATCAACCATTGCTGGATAATTAGATAGGAAGGACTCTATTCTAGCTATTGTTTCCTTTATTTTTCCATTTTTTCCATTGATTTTTCCAGTGCAATCATCACCACCAATTGCCTTTGGGATGACCTTTGACTGCACCATTATAGCCTGCACCCCACACCATAGCCACCACCAATTGGAGCTCTCCCCTATTGATCTAAGGAAATAGGGAATAAGAGTCCCCTATTTCTCTAAAGACCAAGGGAACAAGAAAGAAAAGAAAGAAAGAAAGAAAGAAAGAAAATGTTAGGAATTGTGTTCCAAAGCCAATCGTCAGCCTATTGACGGTTGAGCTATTTTATAACTATAATTGATTTATTAATTAATAAAAATATTTTGGCATCTTTTTCATCATAAGATTACATCTTCTAATGAACTTCATTATTGTGATGAAGTTCTTAGAACTGTTTAGTTTCAATAAAGAGAAGATTTATCGATTAGTCCTTAAATTTGTTCATGACCAAATGATAGGTTGTTAATTAGGACAACAGCGTCTATTGATCATAGATCGCTATATGCCATATAGGTTGGTTGTCCTCTTAACCAAGGAGTGTGAAAACATCGATATGGTATATAGGTGAGATGTATGGGTATATCATCATTGAACGTAACCAACTCTAGAGCATTCTGCTGTCGAGAATGTCTCTGATGGGATGTAGGCATAAGTATCCCATAGATCTAAGATCACCTCGGTGATTTGCAAGCAACTCACTATGCTTTGGTACCGGACTAACTAAATTTTTAATTTAGTAATGGAAGGCTTTTGGACACAGTCAAGTACTTATAAAGTTGGAGTGTGATCAACATGGAATTGACCACTCTAAGAGTTAGAGAAGAATGTATCATTGTATTTCAATATAGCGAAACCTTGGTCAGGATAATCCATCAGATAAATTTGATATTTTGAAATACAATATGGATAATCTGATCAGAGTTGATAGTTGAACTCTGAGGTATCCTACAAGCATTATGGTCAAGGGGATGAATTATATGAAAATTGTATCTGCATGGGTTCTAAGGATGGTGTTCAACACCTTCGATCGATCCGACCATCAGATATCATTACTAGATGGTCACTTTGATTGGTATAAAAATTTATTCCTATAGTATCGACTTAGGTTCGGATCTATGAGGTCACACACATTAAAATTTATGATCTGATCAGATGGCTGATCAATGATTAGGAATTATTCTAGGGTTAAACAATCAATATGATTGGTGTTTAACCTAGTGCAAGTATTGTAGGAGGATCGATTAGCAATTGGATTACTAATTAACTTAATTTGATTAAGCCAATAGACTGAGATTAAGTCTAATTAAATATGATTTAATTAGATTTAGTTTGGAATTGATTGAATCAAGTTCAATTGGTTTATTGCATAAGCCAAGTGCAAGGAAGAACTAGTCCTAGTCTAACTAGGACTCGGATTAACCCAATTTTCTAATTTGATTAGAAAATAAATTAGAATTAAATTTAATTTAATCTAATTTAATTAAGTTCTTAAATAGGTTAGGATTTTATTTAATTAGGTTGGTTTAATCTTGATTTTATTTGATTAAAAGATCTTGTTTGACCAAATCAAAATAGGAGTCCTAGTGCGACTAGGACTCCTTATCACTTGCACCACTTAATCCTCATGCCCCATGCTCTTTTTTGTTTTGTTTCTTTTATAAAAATTCTCCACTCCCATGGCTTCTCATGCCCTCTTTCTCTCCTTCTTTTCTTATAAGATAATTTGTTAGAAGACCAAGTCAAAAGAGGAGTTAGTTTTGCGTAGGATTCTATGAGATAGAATCCTTGTTGACCAAAATTCCTTCCCTTGAGTGCCACCCGCTCTTTTAATTAATTCTTCTCTTATTCTACCAAAATAATCTCTTTTTTTTATACACCCTTCCTTGCTGGTCAATGCCAATAATTATGGAGGAGGCACCCAAGAGTTGGGCGCCCCAACAACTTCCCATGATTGGACATTCCTAGTCTAGGATTTTGATCTAATTTGGACTCTTCTTTTTCTCTATTTATTGGATGAATTTTATTTTAATTTTTTTGTAAAATATAGAACTTTGGGAGAGGTTTGGGGTGTGCAAAAATCAGAGGAAGAGGATCCTTGGGCATGGGGGTTCCATAGGCACCAAACTAGGTGTCTAGGTGAGAGAAAAGAGAAGAAGAAGAGAGTCTTCTTCTAGGGCTATTTTATTTTCAATCTTTCCTCTTTTTTTTGAGTTTTTTTCTAAGAGAGTCTCAGATCAGTAAACTTTCACCTTTCTTCTCATATTTTGGAGAATCTAAATTTTGAAGAAGGGAGCATCGGATCGATCGTCGGAGAAGGATCAGCATAGTACTAGCATGCTGTGCTAATTTTCTACATTAGACTTCAGATCAAAGATCGTAGGCTCATGTGGACGCTCCTAGAGGCCATATGTATGTGCGGCTCATGACTTCATCCTTAAATCTGAATCAGCAAGTTAGAATGTCTAACTTGCTCAGATAATAGATATGATCTATAAACTTCATAACTGCATTTGATGTAGTGTAGATATAGATTGATTTGTTCAACCTTTTCTTTCTTGTTTGATTTTAATTTTTAATTTAATATCATATCTTGATCATCTAATAAATTTGAGATCTAGGTATTTACATATTTATTTAAATAAATATTTAATTTATTTAAGTCTTCTATTGTAAGGTCTTGAAAAAGTTTCAAGATCTACTTGTAAAACCCTAGATCAAGAACCTTCAACTGATATCAGAGCAAGATTGTTATTAAATAATTTTTATGCATGTTTAGATTATTTCTTAAATTAGATTTAATTTATAATCTAATTATTAAATCTAAAATTTAAAAAAAAATTTAGATCTCATGAACTGTCATAAGGTTGTCCTATTGTAAGGTTTACCCCTTACAGTGAATAGGTTATCCTAGTTCATGACGATCTAATTCTAATCATAAATTTATTAGATTTGATCTAATTTTATTTATAATTTAATATATTTAAAATAATTTTAAATCTAAAAATAAAATATTTTAGATTGTATGAACTGCCATAAGGTTGTCCTGGTGTAAGGTTTATCCCTTATAGTGAATAGGTTGTCCTAGTTCGTGCTGATCTAAAATATTGATCATAAAATTTTAAATTAGATCTAAAAAATTTTATGATTTGATTAAAAATATTTTAATATAATTTTAATCTTCATAAATATGTTACATTTGATCTAAGAATATTTATGATTGATTATTATTGAAACTATTTTAATTACATGAATCTATTTAGATTAGATCTAAAGTAGATTCATGTTTATGTTACGTGCATATTGATTATGAATCAAACATGCAACTTGGTTAATAGAACCATGTTGTAAAAAAATTTTACAAACATAAAAATTATTTTTAAAAAGCCAAACCCTAACCCTCAGCCCAAAACTTAATTAAGAATTAAGAAATTATTTGGTTAGGTTCTAGGATTGTAAATTGAAGATCCTATGACATGAATCATAACGCATTGGGTTAATGAGTTAGTGGTGATTAGGTCCATTAATTAGGTTAGACCAAGGGTTAGATTAAAGAATGAACTTAATTAGAGAATTGACTAATCTAATCAATTATTGTCTTAGATTAGGTCAAGGATTCTCAAGATCAATTGCAATAGTTGTAGTTGGTCAAATCTATGTTTTTAACAAGACCCAAGATAGACTTGATTCTTGGCTATGCGGTCTAGCACGAACTGTTAGGTTGATCTAATTAAAATCAATTAAATCAGTTGGTGTCTAAGGTAAACTAGATCAGTGGTTTTTAATTGGCAGCTCACTTACCTAGCCATTTTTTATGGTGTCTAAGGCAAGCCTGACAGACCCTTCCACTGATCGAACTTACTTGGCCTCTTGGTGAGATTATGTTTTAATCAGATTGCTTAACTATTCGAGCTAACCCATGTTAGCTAGGTAAATTAGTTTGATTGATTTAGTTGCTCCTAGACTAGCCTATTAATGGTCTCCCTTAAGCTGACTTGATGAAGTTAGTGAGAGGATCATGACAAGATGGTTAATCTAACCTACTCGCTTCTATAAATTAAATCCTTTAAAATTATTAGATTTCTAAAATAAAATAGTTATATGATAACTGAATCATAGCCTTCCATTAAAGTACATAAAAATGAGTCCATCAGTTGGATAATCATTTGAGGCCCAAAGGCTTGGTGCTTATCGATTGATGAAATTATCATTCATTGTATGATCTCTTGGATACATCTTTCTAAATGATGGTCAGGTGGGCCAACCAAAGTTGGGCCTAATCATTCATTGGTTAGATGGACCAAGTATGGTCATGTTAATGGTTAGACCTAACTGGACCCTTTTCTGAGAAGGCCAAAGCCAACTGATCAGGTCCTGGGGCAAAATTTAATTAATGGAAATTATTTAAAGAAATAATTAGTTATGAACCTATCTTTAGTTATACATGGGTGGACCAACCAAAGTTGGACTCGTGTACAGTCTATGTGGATTCTAGTACCCACAAAGAAATTAGGATAATTTTTTGAATTGAAGGTAGAGGCTACCAATTCGAATAAAATAGTGGAAGAAACCTTTTGATTAAAGTCCAGATCATTAGATTTAATGAATCAATTACTAATTAGATTTTGGTTTTTCTTTGTGCAGACATGGCCACTTTCCTATAGCTCCGATCATTGTTGGACAATGATAAGTAGGTGGGACCCAACTTCGATAGTTGGTACCAAAAGTTGAAGATTGTCCTAGAGCATGAACGGATCCTACATGTACTGACGGATCCTGCACCTGAGGAGCTAGCTGCCAATGCATGTGGAACAGTCAGAGACACTTATCAGAAGTGGCTCAGTGACCAAACCATGGTGCGCTGCATTATGCTGGTAGCGATAAGTGATGAGTTCAGTCATAGGTTTGAGATAGCTCAGCCAAATAAAATGCTCCAAGTGTTGGAGGATTCTTTTGGCATACCCGATAATATTGAGAGGCACAAGACTAGTTCTGCCATCTTCAACATCAAAATGCGGGATGGAGCCTCTGTTACTGATCATGTACTGTATATGATCGAGCTAATAGAGCGCTTGAGCAAACTCGACTTTTTCTTGCATGAACAACTTGAAAAAGATGCAATACTGAACTTACTGCCAAAGTCCTATCTTTCTTTTCTTACTCATTACAAAATGACAAAGTCTGAAGTAAACTACCATGGCTTATTAGGGTTACTTCAGAACTTTGAGAAGGATCACCAGCTCCATAAAGAGTCAATGAACTTAATGGAAGGTTCATCTTCAGGTTCTCGATCCTTTAGGAAATGAAAGAAGAACAAGAAGAAAAAAATAAAGAAGGTACAAGTTCAGGCCAGAACATCAGTACAGGGTCAAACCAGGAAGATCAAGCCTAATAAGAGTTAAGCTGAATGCTTCTTTTGCAAAAAATGGGGGCACTGGAAGAGGAACTATCCTCAGTACGTTACCTTCCTGGATCCAAACAAGCAGAGAAAAAGCAAGCTGTTGCTGGGCAAAGTATTTATATGATAACTTCTTGAAACTTTTCTATTTATAATATTACTGACTGGGTATTGAATACTGGTAGCCCTTACCATATTTGCAATTTGTTGTAGGGGTTGCAGGTTAGTAGAAGATTCGAGCAAGGTGAGAGATTCCTAAACATTGGAGACAAAAGACCAATTATAGTTCTAACTTTCAAAATTTTGAAATTTGTATTTGATTATCATTCCGTTGTTCTTAGTGATTTTTATTTCTATCCTAGTTTCTTTTTAAATATCATTTCTGTAGGCTTTTTAGCCATAAACAATTACAAAATTTTAATAAAGAAATAAGTTTGTAATGTTATTGTGAATGGTGTTACTTCTTTCTATGGATAATTGAACAATGGTATATATATATTATCACAACCTATTGATGTAGTCTATTCTACTGGCAAGCACCCTAGATTAGATAGTATATCAAATATCTACTTATGGCACTATAGGCTAGGTCATATAAACAAGAATAGGATAAACAGGCTGACTCAAGAGGGAATCCTCGAAGTCAATGATTTTGATTCACTTTCAATCTATGAGTCCTATCTTCTTGGTAAAATGACCAAGTCATCTTTTACTGAAAAAGGTGAGAGAGCCAATGAGCTCTTAGGTCTAATACATACTAATGTTTGTGCACCAATGAGCATAAGTGTCAAAGGTGGATATGTCTACTTCATCACTTTCATAGATGGTCTATCCAGAAATGAATATGTCTATCTGATGAAACATAAGTCAGATTCTTTTGAAATGCTTAAATGATTCTGAAGTGAAGTAGAAAAATAAACTGAAAAGATTATTAAAATTCTTCGATCTGACTGAGGAGGAGAATACATTTCTAGTGAGTTTCTCACATATCTAGGAGAGAATGGAATTCTCTTCCAATATTCTCCTCCTAGAATACCACAGCATAATGGTATGTCTGAAAGGAGGAATCGAACTTTGTTAGACATGGTCTGATCTATGATGCGATTTGCCAGCTTACTGATATTCTTCTGGGGATATGCATTCGAATCGACTTATTATCTACTAAATAGAATTTCAAGTAAGTCTGTAGTTAAAACCCCATATGAGATATGGACAAGGCATAAGCCAGCACTTTCGCACCTTAGGGTTTGAGGGTGTCTGACTTATGAAAAATGGTTAGTTACAGATAAACTTGGACTTAGGTCTGATAAGTGTACATTCATAGGATACCCAAAAGAGATCAAAGGATACTATTTCTACCACGCTGATGAACAAAAGGTGTTCGTCAGCCTTAGGGCAACCTTTTTGAAAAAGGAGTTTCTTGGTGAAGGAACTATTATCTCTATGGTTGAACTTGATGAAGTTCAACAGATAATTCGACAAAGAATATTGAACCTAAGTCAGATTTGATCAGATCAGATCCGAAGCCTAGTGAATCCACATCATTAAGGTGATTCGGTAGAGTACCGCACCATCCGGATAGATACTATGGATTCTTGGTCCAGGATGGTGATCCCATCGAACTCAATGAGAATGATGAGGATCCGATCACTTATATGGATGCGATGCAGAGATCCGACTCTAAAAAATGGCAAAAAGTCATGAGATCCAAAATGGATTTCATGAAGGTCAATGATGTATGGACATTAGTTGACCCACCTGAAGGGATTAAATCCATTGGGTGTAAATGGGTCTTCAAAAGAAAGAGGGGTGCAGATGGAAAGGTGGAGACCTATAAAGTCCGTCTGGTTGTCAAGGAGTATCGTCAACATTATGATATTGACTATGACGAGGTGTTCTTCCCTATGGCAATGATCAAGTCCATTTGGATCATGCTTGCCATTGCTGCCCATCTGGACTATGAGATCTAGCAGATGGATGTAAAGACAGCTTTCCTAAATGGAGAGCTAATCGAAGAGGTGTATATGATACAACCTGAAGGGTTCACATCTATAGATGAGTCTAAGGTGTGCAAGCTTCAGAGATCCATTTATGGATTGAAGCAGGCATCTCGGAGTTGGAACATGCATTTTGATAAAGTGATTAAAACGTATGGCTTCATTAAGAATAGAGAAGAACCCTATATTTACAAATGGGTAAATGGTCCAATAGTGATATTTCTTATTTTTTACGTGGATGATATTCTCTTAATCGAAAATGATATTCCCATACTACAAGGAATAAAAGTCTGGTTGTCATCACAGTTCTCCATGAAGGACTTAAGTGAAGCATCCTACATCTTAGGGATGAAGATCTATAGGGATAGATCTAAAAGAATATTTGGTATATCCCAGTCCACGTATATAGAAACTATACTGAAGAGGTTTAGCATGGAGAATTCGAAAAAGGACTATCTCCCGATAGGCCAAGAAATTTTTCTCTCTAAGAAGGATTGTCCGACAACTCCTGAAGAGAGAAAGGTATGAGTAGAATCTCATATGCTTCGACAGTGGGATCTATTTTGTATGCAATGACATGTACAAAATCAGACCTGGCACACTCACTAAAAGTGGTGAGTAGATACCAGTCTGATCTTCGAGAAAATCACTAAAAGGTGGTTAAAACCATCCTTAAGTATTTGAGAAATACTATGGACCAATGTTTGGTTTATAGTGAGTCAGATCTGAAGCTTGTGGGGTTTACAGACTCTAGCTTTCAATTTGACCATGATGATAATAAAAGTGTGTCGGGTTATATCTTTACTCTAAATGATGGAGCCATCTACTGCAAAAGTTTCAAGCAGCATACAGTGGCTGACTCTGTTTACAAAGTAGAGTACATGGCAACATCAAATGCAGCAAAAAAAGCAATGTGGCTAAGGAAGTTCATCACTGAGCTTGGAGTAGCAACCTTCATTCATGGTCTTGTCCTGCTTTACTGCGATAGCACTGGTGCCATAGCTCAAGCAAAGAAATCGAAGGCACACCAGTAGACAAAGCACATTCTACGCCGCTTTCATTTGATCCATGAGATCGTGGATCGTGGTAATGTCGACCTTCAGAAGATCGACAAAAAGGAGAACCTAGCCGACCCCTTCACTAAAGCACTAGTAATCAAGGAGTTCGACAACCATAAGTCGAAGATGGATATTAGATACGGTGCTGACTGGCTTTAGGATAAGTAGGAGTTATTGAAAATTATGTTCCAAAACCAATCACCAGTCTGTTGATTGTTGAGCAATTTTATAATTATAATTAATTTATTAATTATTAAAAATATTTTGACATCTTTTTCATCATAAGTTTACATCTTCTAATGAACTCCATTATTGTGATGAAGTTCTTAGGATTGTTTAGTTTCGATAAAGAGATGATTTATCGATTAGTCCTTAAATTTATTCACGACCAAATGATAGACTGTTAATTAAGACAACAGCATCTATCGATCATAGATCGCTATATGCCATATAGGTTGATTGTCCTCTTAACCAAGAAGTATGGAGACATTGATATGGCATACAGATGAGATGTATAGATACATCATCAATGAACATGACCAACTCTAGAGCATTCTGCTGTCGAGAATGTCTCTGATGGAATATAGGTATAAGTATCCCTTAGACCTGAGATCACCTCAGTGACTTGCAAGCAACTCACTGTGCTTTGGTACCAGACTAACTGAATTTCTAATTTAGTAATGGAAGGCTTCTGGGCACAGTCAAGTACTTGCAAAGTCGGAGTATGATCAAGATGGAATTGACCACTCCAAAAGTTGGAGAAGAATGTATCACTGTATTTCAATATAGCAAAACCTTGGTCAGGATAATCCATTAGATGGATTTGATATTTTCAAATATAATGTGGACAACCTGATCAAAGTTGATAGTTGAACTCTGAGGTGTCCTACGAGCATTGTGGTCAAGGGGATGAATTATATGAAAACTATATCGGCATGGGTTCTAAGGATGGTGTTCTACACCTTCAACCTATCCGACCGTCGGGTATCATTACTGGATGATCACTTTGATTGGTATAAAACTTTATTCTTATGCTACCGACTTAGGTTCAGACCTATGAGGTCACACATATTAGAGCTTACTATCTAATCGGATGGTTGATCAATGATTAAGAATTATTCTAGGGTTAAACAATCAATACGATTGGTGTTTAAACTAGTGCAAGTATTGCAGGAGAATCAATTAGCAATTGGATTGCTAATTATCTTAATTTGATTAAGCCAATAGGTTGGGATTAAGTCTAATTAAATATGATTTAATTAGATTTGGTTTGGGCTTGATTGGATTAAGTTCAATTGGTTTATTGGATAAGCCAATTGCATGGAAGAACTAGTCCTAGTCTAACAAGGACTAGGATTAACCCAATTTTCTAATTTGATTAAAAAATAAATTAAAATTAAATCTAATTTAATTAAGTCCTTGAATGGGTTAGGGTCTTATTTAATTGGGTTGGTTTAATTTTGATTTTATTTGATTAAAAGATTTTATTTGACCAAATCAAAAAAGGAGTCCTATTATGACTAGGACTCCTTATCACTTGCACCACTTAATCCTCATGCCCCATGCCCTTTCTTGTTTTATTTCTTACATGAAAATTCTCCACTCCAATGGCTTCTCATGCCCTCTTTCTCTCCTCCTTTTCTCATAAGGCAATTTGTTGGAAAACCAAGTCAAAAGAGGAGTTAGTTTTGCAAAGGATTCTATGAGATAGAATCCTTATTAACCAAAATACCTTCCCTTGAGTGCCGCCCCCTCTTTTAATTAATTCTTCTCTTATTCTATAAAAATAATATTCTTTTTTATATGCCCTCCCTTGCTGGTCCACACCAATAAGTATGGAGGAGGCGCCCAAGAGTTGGGCACCCCAACAACTTCCCATGTTTGGACATTCCTAATCTAGGATTTTGATCTAACTTGAACTCTTCTTTTTCTTTATTTATTGGATGAATTTTATTCTACTTTTTTTTTAGAATATAGAGCTTTAGGAGAGATTTGGGGTGTCCAAAAATCAAGGAAAGATGGTCCTTGGGCGTGGGGGTTTCATATGCACCAAACTAGGTGTTTGGTGAGAGAAAAGAGAAGAAGAAGAGGGTCTTCTTCTAGGGCTGTTTTATTTTCAATCTCTCCTCTTTTTTTTAAATTTTTTTCTGAGAGAGTCTCAGATCAGTAAACTCTCATCTTCCTTCTCATGTTTTGAAAAGTCTAAATTTTGAAGAAGGGAGCATCAGATCGACCGTCGAAGAAGGATAAGCACAGTACTAGCATGCTGTGTTGATTTCCTGCATCGAACTTCAGATCAAAGATTGTAGGCTCATGTGGATGACTCCTAGAGGCTGGATAAGTGTGCAGGTCATGACTTCATCCTCAAGGCTGGATTAGCAAGTTAGAACATCTAACTTGCTCAGATAATAGATATGATCTATAAACTTCATACCTACATTTGATGTAGTGTAGATATAGGTTAATTTGATCACATTTTCTTTCTTATTTGATTTTAATTTTTGATTTAATATCATATCTTGATCATATAATAGATTTGAGATCTAGGTATTTATATATTTATTTAAATAAATATTTAATTTATTCAAGTCTTTCACTGCAAGATCTTGAAAAGTTTTAAGATCTACTTGTAAAATCCTAGATCAAGAATCTTCAGAAAAAAAAAAAGAAGAAAAAAATAAAAGAAGAAAAAGAAAAAAAGGGAAAAAAGAGAGAATTTTTCTCTCCTCTCACTTTTCTCTCTCTCTTTTTATTTTCTCTCTCTAGTTTCTATCTCTATACTTTCTCTCTCTAGAAAATTTTACTTTCTCTCTCTATAAGTTTTTTCTCTAAAAATTTCTCTTTCTATGTTGCTTTTCTCTCAAAGGTTTTTGGGATCTTTGAAAAGACTCTTAATGATTTTGATCAAGCTTAGTGAAGGGTTCTAGCCCATGGTCGCTAAGTAACATACCGACATCCATCCTAGCGAAGATTGGATCTATTAGATTTAATCATCCATGTTTATTGAACTATCAACACACTAATCTATTCTGGATTTAATTAAATTACTTTGATCGAACTGATTGGAATGCCAAACAATATCGCCTGGTCAATCATGTTTCACTTTATTAATTTCTCTTTCCTCTTAATTCTCTCTCTACTTAATTTATGAACTCAATGAAGGGTCTGAGTCCTATTTCTCTAAATCTGAGTTGATCAGATAAAGATTTGAATGACCTTATTGGTCAACCTGAATGAAATCATGTCGGATTTTAGCATGCTTTTCAAAATATTTTTTGAATATTATTATGGCAAAAGCATTAGATTCATCTAATATTAATCCATACATGCATTGATCAAATCAAAAAATTCTATTCAGGATCTAGACATGCTAATATATAATTTAAAATTTAATTACGATTGATCAGCAAATCATATTCACTGACTGATATGAGTTCAGAACTCAATACCTATGTGCGGATAGCTGATCTTCATTATCTGAATCCACCAAAATATGCTCTAGCATTGTGCTGTACCCACACCCATGTCTGGCCTCTACGGTTGGTCCACACGGAGCTCCTGATCTCGATCACTCCACCAGAGTGCTAGTTCCTCGTCAGGTCCTTCGTTGGTTGATCTCGATTGATCTAATCGATCATCTTTTTGCTGATCTTCTGAATACTCCAAAAAATTAGAATATGTACTTTGGAGGATGATGAAGTGGTGTTTTAAATTTGGTGGCGATCCGATGCTCACAGCACTCGATCTCTCCACCCGAACCCTAAGTCCCAACTCAAGAGTTTTGAACATTCAAAATCTTCGATGCCTGGAAATCCTCTCACGCCCACTCCCTTTGGAGTTTTCTCATGAAACAAATTTTCATGGGTAGAGAGACTCTCCATCTACCGAACACCCACTTACAGAAAACTTTTGAGATGGGAAATAAAAGAGAAAAATAGAAGAAGTGGTTGTGAGGAAAGATGGCACAGGAAATACATTGCCTCTCTTCCAGGACTTTTCCATGGCCAGACTTGTGCCCCTCTCAGGTTTTTTCTCTCTCTCAAAATCCTCTTCACACACTCCTTAGATCTCCACACATGCAAAAAAAATTCACATTTTTATTGGCATCCCATAGATGGGTAAACCACATGGAAAGGATAAGGGATGGAGGTTGAACTTGTTTCAACTTCCTTACAAAATTTGAATTCAAATTCAATCTAATCCATTTCCAACACCCATCTGGAAGGGTGATGCAAAGAAGGACTCTCCTTCTGCATATCCACTCTAAAAAAAATATGAAAAAATATGCGATAATAACCCAGGGAGGCATGGAGAAGAGATAAGGTTGAGTGGGTTAGCGGGTTTCAACCAAT
Organism: Cocos nucifera; assembly: GCA_006176705.1. Taxonomy (NCBI): domain Eukaryota; kingdom Viridiplantae; phylum Streptophyta; class Magnoliopsida; order Arecales; family Arecaceae; genus Cocos; species Cocos nucifera. The sequence goes on along the minus strand of QRFJ01002227.1, from coordinate 61,715 downwards.
AACAATCTAAGTTGAATTCAAAATTTAACTTAAATTTAAACTAGTCCAACCCTTGGACGAGGTCAAAGAGAGATGAGAGAGGAGGCATAGAAACCACTCTTCTACATGAGAAAAACTTACGTAGAAAAGAGATGGGGCATGAAAAAAGTGAAAGATGATAGGCACATGGGAGAGTTTGAATTCAAATCTCATTTGACTTAGTCCAAATAGGTTTCCACTAAACGAATTAATATAGATCCAATTAGACTAGATCAAATTCAACCAAATTAGGCTTGACCCAAATTAATTAATTTTTAATCCAATTAAAATTAATTTGGTCTAGCCTTTGATCAAATTAAGCTCAAATCTCTCATAGCGATTAGGTCATCACGTAACCTAATCGGGTCAAATCCAATCGAATCAAATTCAAACGGACTTGATTGAATCCTCATCGCTCAATCAAATTAAGCTAATTAGCAATCTAATTGCTAATTAATTCTTCAAAAATATGGCATTCTAATTGGATGGATGTCTGAGCAATAGAGTCTCATCAATATGAAACTCCTGAAGTATCCCAAACCAGTAGGACTCTTAAACCCAGCATCTCAAATGAAAAAAGCTTATGATCATAGAGTCCCAGATTAGTGAAACTCTTGATTAGAAAGTCTCAATCAAGTAGGACTTTAAGTCTCAATCCAGCAAGACCCATAAAGATAGAGTCCCAGTTCAGTGAGACTCCTGGTCACAAAGTTTCAATCTAGTGGGACTTTTGACCATAGAGTCCCAACCATTAAAACTCTTGATCAACCATCAAATCACGTAGGAACTCCTATTGTATGTGACCCCATAGATTCGAATCCTAAGCTAGTAGCACAGAAACTAATTTTCTGTATTAATCAATGTAACCATCTAACAATAGCACCCGACATCTGGATAGGTCAAAAAGTCATAATGCAAAAAAGATGAACCTATGGCATATGGTTACTATATAATTCATCCCCTTGACCTCGATGCTCAAAAGATGATCTAGGATTTATTGCCAATCCTAAAATTCATCCATAGTGTATTTCAAAATTCAGTGTCCATCACATGGACCACCATGATCGAACGTTTGCTAAATTGAAATATAGTGATACACTTGCTCTAACACTTGGAGGGGTCAATTTCATCTTAAATCATGCACTGACATCATAAGTATTTGACTGCACCCAGTAGTCTTCCATCACTGAATTAGAAATTTAGGTAGCCTAGTACCTAAGTGTAGTGAGTTGCTTGCAAGTCACCATGGTGATCTCAGGTTTAAGGGACACTTATATCCATATCCTTCATGAGCAACACTTGACAGTAGAGAGCTCCGCAATTAGGTCATGTTCAGTAAAATGTACCCCTACACTTCTCCTGCATGCCATAACAGTATCTCCATACATCTTGGTTAAGACAATAACCAATACTTATGGCACACAATGACCTATACTCGGTATGTTATCATCCTGGGTAACAACGAATCATTTAGTTGTGAATTGGTTTAAGGACTAAACGATAAATCTTTCTTTGTCGAATCTAAATAGTGCTTTGAACTTCATCACGGAAGAGTTCATTATAGGAAGATCCACAAGAGTGATGAAATAATAAAATAATAATTTTATTTATTTAAAATTTAAGTATAAATTATATTCAACTCAACCATCTATAATCTAGATGATTGCTTTTATGATACATTTTTCAATAACTCCCACTTAGACTAAAGCCACTTAGAATAGTATCGAATATCCATCTTCCATTTATGATTATTGAACTCTTTAATTTCAAGGGATTTTGTAAAGAGGTCGACCACGTTCTTCTTTTCGTCAATCTTCTAAAGCTCAACGTCACCTCATTCCTTGATCTCTTGCACAAGGTGGTAGTAATGCAGAATATGCTTGGTGTGTTGATGTGCTTTCGGTTCCTTCGCTTAAGCATGGCTCTAGTGCTATCACAGTATAGCAAAACCAGACCATCCAAGGAGGATGCTACTCCTAGCTCATCGATGAACTTCCACAGCCACACAGCTTTCTTCATAACATCAAATGCTGTGACATACTCCACCTCACATATAGAATCGACCATAGTATGTTGCTTAAAACTCTTCTAGCAGACCGCTACTCCATTCAAGATAAATACGTAACCTGACACACTCTTACTATCATTATGATCTAACTGAAAACTGAAATCAGTGTATCCCACAAGTTTCAAATTAGTATCTCCAAAGATGAGCCACTGGTTCTTGGTATTTCTCAAATACTTCAAGATTATCTTCACAACCTTTCAGTGATTCTCACCTAGATCATCTACTCACTATCCTTAGTGAGTATACTATGTCTGATCTCATACACATCATGGCATACATAATAGAACCCACTACCGAAGCATATGATATTCTACTCATACGCTCTCTCTCTTGAGAAGTTGTCAAGCAATCTTTTTTTGAGAGAGAAATTCCATGGTCTATCAGAAGATAATCCTTCTTAGAATTCTCCATGTTGAACCTCTTCAGCATGGTATCAATGTGAAGAAAAAACCTATTTTTTCGGCCCAAGATTATTCAGATCTAATTGAATCTGAAGAAATATTTTAAAATTTTTTTTCTAAAATTTTAATTAGATCTAAGATTTTGAATCTGATCATAAAGATCTGATATTAAAAGTTAAAAATAAAATTAAATCAGATATAATTTTAAGTATCTGATTGGTAATCTAATTACCCAGCGATGATCCTGTTGATTCTTGAGGTTCTGAAAGGAGCCACGCACGCACCTGGCCTCTATCAGTATCCACTTGAATAGGATCTAAATGTCTTCTCTTTATAAATCTTTTCTCCAAAAATTAGATCTGGATCTGATTTGAAAAGCCTTCAAAATAACTTCTAAGGGCAGCCTATTCGTCTCACGAATACCATCATATAGATGCTGAATCTTGTGCCAAAATCCTTGGACCTTCAACTCAGATTTGTGCCTAACCTTTTAGGCATGTAGAAGAGAGGGATAGAGAGGATAGAGGGGGCATAGATATCAGAGGAAAGGCTCCTTTGGGTGTGAAAAAAATAAATTACATTAAGACAATTTTGTGATAAGAATTCTTATACTAGACATAGCACCATAAAGAGTCTCTTTTCAATCAAAAACCTTATAAATTTGACCATTGGGTCTACTAGACCTGATCTCCACAAAAAACTCTAGATTTCATCAGGTTTTGATGCCAAAAATCCATCTAGAAGGTGGCATCATGAAAGGATAAGAAAGAGTCCATGTGCGTCTAGGACTCTTCTCTTAAGAGTTTGATCCAAATCAAACTCTATCAAAACCTAGTCTAGGCACCTCCAAAAATTACTAAATTTTGTACACCCAAAGTATTACTCGTACCCTATCACATATCCAAAAATTAGAGCAAAATGGTTTCAAGAAAAATTTTTAAAATTCTCTAATCATGTGACCCTCAATTCTCTCAATTGGGTCAACTATTGACCCTAGTCTAATTGCATCTGTTCGATAAAGGACTGCTTTTATTGGTTGATCCATAAAGACCGTTATGGTGTGTCCCTGAAAGTAAGATCAGAGTCTTCTGATAGCAATTAGAAGAGAGTAAGTCAATTTTTCTAACTTAAAGTATCTGATCTCTACATCTCTTAGGACCCAGCTTACGTAGTAGATTGGTCACTGCATCTTCGCTTTCTCTTTGACCAAGACTGCTGCCAAGGCCATCGAAGAGGTTGCTAGGTATAAGAATAATTTTTCTTCAGATTCAAGCTTAGCTAGCAGTGGGGTTGAGCCAAGATAATTTTTGAGCTCCTCAAATGCCCATTGGCACTCCATCTTTCAGCAAAAGTTCTTTGGTTGCTTGAGAACTTGGAAGAAGGACATGCATCGCTCGTCCGATCTTGAGATGAAGCAATTTAGGAACATCACTTTTTCAGTTAGGTGCTGAACTATTTTGATCATTTTTGGAGTAGTCATCTTCTAAATAGTTTGAATTTTCTCTGGATTTGCTTCGATCCCATGCCTCAACACCATAAATCCCAGAAATTTTTTCGAGGTCACACCAAAGATGCACTTGGTCAGATTCAGCTTCATTTTATACTTTTTGAGTGCACTAAAGGTCTCTTTGAGGTCGGTGATGTGGTTTATTGAAGCTCATCTTTTGACAAGCATGCCATCCACATACACCTCCATATTGCGATCGATTTGCTCCTTGAAGATCTTATTGACCAGGCATTGGTATGTTGCCCCTACATTCTTAAGTTCAAAAGGCATAACCCTATAACAGTAAAGATCACGGTCAGTAACAAAAGCAGTTTTCTTCTCATTCTCCAGCGCCATCCATATTTGGTTATAGTCGAAAAAGGCATCCATGAAGATGAGGAGCTCGTGGCCTGAGATTGTATCTACCAGTTGATCAATCTTAGGTAGAGGATAACTATCTTTTGGATAGGTTTTATTTAGCTTTTTAAAGTCTATACACATCCTCCACTTGCCGTTGGCCTTCTTGACTAGGATCACGTTAGAGACCCCAGTCGGATAGCTGATTTCTCGAATAAATTTGATGTTGAGAAGCTTATCGACTTCTTCTGCTATTGCCTTCTGTCTTTCTGGTGCATGGCTTCGAACTCTTTCTTTCACTGATCGATGCTTGGCATCAATAGTCAGTCGATGTTTCATAATCTCGGCATCAATCCCAGGTATATCCACCTAAATCCAAGTGAAGATGTCGGCATTCCTCCATAAAAAAGCGATGAGCTGCTCCCAAACTTCATCCTCCAGATTGGAGCCAATCTGCACCGTATGCTCCGCATTTTCATCATTCAGAAGGATGGTCATAAGATCTTCTATGGGCTTGCCCCGTTCTTCGACAAGGTCATCTCGGACATCAAGCCCGTCAACTGAGCAGGAGTCAAGTTGAGTGCCATATTGTAAGGTAATGGAGTAGCAGCATCGGGCTAATGCTTGATCGCCTCTAATTTTACCTATTTTGTTGCTTGATGAAAATTTTATTTTTAAATAATAGATCAACACTATGGCTCGTAGTGCATTTAGATCAGGTCGGTCGAGGATTGCATTATAAGCGAAGGAGGCTTTTACCACCAAAAGGTTGACCTACACCTTAGCCTACTTTGGATACTATCCTACAGTCACAGTTATCATTTCCTCCATTGGCACAACGTCGCCAGTGAAGCCGACCAATGGGGAGCTCATGGGTTCTAGATGATTATTGGGTATGGATATTTTAAAGAAAGCATCATAATACAAAACGTCAGTGAAACTTTCATTATCTACCAAAACATGGCGTACATCATAATCAGCAATGTTCAAAGAGATTACAACCATATTATTGTGCGAGAACTGGACTTCTTGAGCATCCTCGTCAATGAAAGCGATGGCTCTTCACTTCTTCGCCTCATTCTGGGCTCGACTGACCTACTTGCCTCTCCTCGTTGAAGTCTTCCAGAGATGGTATTAATGATGCCGATCGAAAGTCAATCTTCTCACTACTTTCCGTCCCTCGATGGTTCTAGTGGTAGGGGTGCTCTCGACCGATCCTCTCATCCTTTTGGCCGACATAATAGGAATTGGCCTAGCCTACTGCACTTGATGAGCTCCTCGATCTCGTCCTAGAGTTGGATGCACTCTTCTATATCATGATCACGATCACGATGGTAGAGGTAGAATTTGCTACGATTGTATTTATCGGGATGAGTGTGCATCTTTTCTGATCTCGATAGTTGATTCCTGATTTTCATCAGTACTTGAATTTTTGGAGTATTGGGAGGGGTGTAGTTATGGAATTTTTTGAAGGAAGAGCTATGTCGTGCCCTTCTACTCGAGCTTCTTTTCCTCTGGGCCCGGGTAGGGGTCCGGGCCCACTTACGCTGCAGAGAAATTCGAGAGTGTGGTCGGGCACCGCTTGATTTCTCTCCAACCGTGGGCATATTTGGTTCACCCGCCTGCCGCTCTTGGGTAGCTTCATTATCCCTAGCCTTAAAGACCTCTTCAACTCGGGCATAACCTGTTAGATATATGTGTCATAGAAGTCAAAATTGGTTGATACTTGTAATACACTTCTAGCGGCAAAATTATAATTTTGACTATAATCAATAAAATGGGTTATTTTCTATCACATATGTGTATTTAGTGTCTGTGATACATCCTTTGAGTTAATGGTAATGATAATTCATATTTTCAAGGATTGAAAATTTAAGACATTAATAATTATTATTAACTCATAAAATGCTCCTGACCATAGGTCATCACGAGGATGGTGATTGATCTGAAAGGTTGGTATACAATCGCTTCTCTTTAGTAGATGAGTCTTGAGTCTATGGTGTGGAGATACCAAAGCGAGTGTACAGGTACTCGTTAGAGAACGAGGGCACTGAGCGTGACCATCGTGAGTAGTCATTAGGGAGTCTACCTTCTCGTCAATGACTGACTCGATGCTGCAGTAGTGTGTCTGGTTCTTTGACCTGAGATGCATCGGTAGTTCACCTTAAGGGTGTTATAGTTTGACTACACCATTACTCGGTCTCCTAGCCATTCGAAATCCTGAGGTGTATGTTGGCTATAGCATGTTCATTGTAGGAACTGGATAGCATCAAAATGGAATCTATCTACCTTGATGGTAGAGGAGCAGCCCTATGATGATCATGATAATCAAGTCCTGAAGCCCATGGTCATGGCAGAGTGAAATAATAGAAAGAGTTTCTATTTAGCTTTTCACATCGGATCTGAATCGAATGATTACATCATATGATAGAAACTACGGTTTGACGAGTTCACCTTAACCCTAATCTAATCAGAGCTCAAGATAGAAGAACTTAATCACATAGGTAGCTGCACTAAGAGATTTGCATTCAGCTCTGATGGGTTGCCATCATATACTGCTAGGTGTCACTGGTGGATTTTGGAAGCAATTAAAATGATTTAGATGATCGATCATTCTAGTTGTTCGAATCAGAAGAGTTCTGATCCATCGAAAGGAGTTTCGATGATGTCGATGATAAAGATCATTACATATCCCATTACCATACAGAATTGAACCTAACTGGATCACACAAATAAGGGTTTGAATCTGGTGATCATCAATTGAACTGATCCAGTTCAATTGATCTGAATGAGATTCAATTAGATTCAAGAAAATCATGCTAGCACTTGATTGAACCTAACGTTCACTTTTACTATCATAAATAGTTGTCCTGACTGAGCCAAAGGAGTTTGTGCTCGATCAGAGGTCTTCACTTTGTCTAACTAAAGTTTGTCCAAGTTAGAAAAAGTTGTCTTATTTTGTAAGACATTACCTGCCATTTTTGGTCACCTGCCATTTCTCGTCCTTTGACTTTGGTCAAAAGTTGACCTTTGACTGGTCAAATATTGACCATTGATACTTTGACTTCTGTCCACGTGTCATGCACTTATTGGAAAGCTGGTGGAGGCCTGTCCCTCTACTAGAACCTGGCAAGGAGGAGGGCGCACGCCACCCTTGGTGTGTGCCCAAGTTGGAGGCGCCCAAGAGTCCTTGTTGGACAGGGACTCCATCTTCTTTTTGGATTCCAATTGAAGTTCTCCTAAGAACCAACTTTGACTGATCTTAGGCATCCTCTAAGGAGGAATCCAGGAGACTTTATTTCCATCAATCAGATTTAGATCTGATTTCACAAAGAGTTATGATTGGTTGGGAAGAAGAGGAGTTGGATCACAGACAGTCTATAAATAAGACCCTACATCCAACTCAAATTAAAATTTAAAAAATTTAAATCCCATGCCCCAAGGCTGCCTCTCTCCTCTTCCTCCATGCCAAACCCACCTTCTTCCTCTCCTCTCCACATTCAGAAGTGTATTGGACCTTGGTTGGTGCAATCCAGATGAGAGAAAGACGACTGAAAGCTAGAAGGCTGCGCTGCTACAAAGGACAACTACTGATCTTGAAAAGAAGTTTTGAAGATCCTTCAGATCAGATCCAGATCTAATTTTTGGAGATGTGATAGAGAAGAAGAGGATCTCTAGATCCAGCTTGAGTGGATACTAGTAGAGATCAGGCACTTGCGTGGCTAGATTTAGAACCTTCCGCTGCTCATAGGATCATCATCGGGTAATAGGATTACCCACTTCAAGATAAATTAAATTTGATTTAATTTATCTAATTTTATTTTAATTATTAAAATAATAAGAATCAGATCTAAAATATCCTAGATCTGATCCTAGATCAAAGAAAAAAAATTTTAAAATATATCTCTTGATCTGATTAGATCTGAACGAATCTGGTCCGAAAAATCAGAATTTTTCTTCATAACCTTCAGCTCAGACCAGCATATTGGCAAAGTCCTTAGAGTAGAAGAACAAAAAATTATTTTTTTGAAGATCATCCTTAAGTGTGGCCATTACAACAGACTGATCCAAATTTTGGACCTCTAATGCAGCAGTATTAAATAGGGTGACATAAGCCCAGATAGATTTCTTCTTCTTCTGCTTGATATTCATTAGAAAATCCAAACCTCAGTGGAGATGTCGAATGCTAACGAAGTGAGCCACAAATTGGTGGCTCATTTGATCGAAGAAAAAGATGGTACCTGACTTAAGTACCGAGTATCAGTTTCTGATGGCTTCCTTGAGGGTGGACAAAAAAGCCTGGCATAGAATGAAATCTGGCGCACCATGGAGCAGCATTATTATCCAGAAGATCGTCAAATGGTCGATCGGATCGGTGGTCCCATCATAACTCTCAAACTATGGGAGTTTGAAGTTCGGCAGGATTGATTCCTACATAATCTTCTGAGAAAAAGGAGGGTCAGTGCAAGTATCGTTACCATGAGGGAAGGAAGCATGACAGAGTTCTTCGATTTATCGACTCATTTTTTGAAGCCTTTGATCCAGAAGATCTTTACGATCGTTGATCTCCAAGATTTTTTGATAGAACGGAGGCAAAACTACCCTTGAGATCGAGTCATGGTCAGAGCAAGGACTATCCATCCTCTACTTTCTCTTTTCAGAGGTTACCAATTGGCTAGTCCAAGTCAGCCATGCTCAGATCGGATCATGGGACTCTGGAGAAGCCTGCTCTAGTCGAATTGGCATCGAAGCCTATAGATGCATGGCTTGCACCACCTCCACAAGCTCGCGAACCTACTAGACTAGTAGGTTGAACTGCTCCGCATCCACCATGACTGTAGGTGGAGCTTGAGTTGTCGGAGCTAAAGCGGGAGCAGATAGATCTAGACGGAATCTTGCTGCAGAGGCTGTTGACTGTTGGGTCAAAGCTTTTCTAGGAGGCATTTTTTCTGAAAAAAACTTTAGAGAGGAAGAAGAGAGATTGTTGCTGAGCAGTCCTTTAAGAATAAGAGATCCTTAGGAATAGAGTGCCCTCCTTCTAGCATCAATTCTATTGGTACGAAATCTTGTTGCCATCGAAGAAGTGCTAGAGTCAGAGAAGATGAGGTCGCCATCGGTGATCTGCAAAATAAGTCTTGTCTAGAGCCCGGAGTGGCAGCTCTGGCAGGATCCTCCGACGGTCAAGTTAACTTTTTCGGCCAACAAAAATGGAGTGCTTAGTCAAGAAAGTTGTAGAATTTTTGGAAGGGAGAAGAGAGTCTAGCGAAAATGTATCTAGAGGGTCCCTTTTATAGACGGAGCCTGTAATAAACTGATAGTAACGGTCGTAACTATCGGATATTGGGTCGCTCAGGGCCACGTGGAGTTTATTACGAAAGATAGTATTTGTTGTCGTAAGATGCCAGTCCATTTAAAATTTGATAGTCAAAGTTTGGAGGGATGGGCGTCGATTGGTGATGATCTTTAAGCTGTATCAATTCTAGAGGAGTTTGGACTCCTCTAAGATAGTTCGGATGTAGGTCGGTTTATGCCGTGTATGAGATCGGACTCATGCGAAGACCTTCCTGGATGACTGCGGGGAGTTCGGCCGCTGGAGGAGTCCGGAAGGAGTTTGACCACTGAAGGAGTTCGGAAGAAATTCGCCTGTTGGAGGAAAAATTTTTAATCGAAACTCTTCCGTAATTATCAGTTACATTAGACTAAGTATCAGACTGGACTTCAACGGAAGTGAAATTTATCCTCAATAATTACCATTAGTATCATTGTCACAGCCAATATCACCACTATATCATCACCACTATCATCATTATCCTAACTGCTACCATCACCATCATCATCAATGATCAATGGACTTTATCCTATGTTATAAAAAACAATTGGCCAAATGGATTTGAGATTTTAAAATAAGAAAAATAGAAATATTTTTTAAAAAATAAAAAAAGTAATAGTGATGTCAAATGCAAACAAAATTATTTCTTAACATGTATTGCATGTCCTAAGTTGGTAGCATATATTTTTTTCTGGGAAAGTTGCAAGGAAATCTAGAGGGTGAGCTTGTTTCAGCACATCCATCCCTTCTTTTTCTTCATTTTCAGTCCTATCGGCACTTATTTCTATTTTCACTCGTATCTTTAGCAAACACAATTCTATTAGTTCAATCTCACCGTACTAAAGTGTAGGAGAAGCTTGAAAGGCTAATACTCTAGGTTCCTGGACAGTTCGTAAGCTCTCAAACGCCAACTCTTTTTTTGTTGCTTGCCCATCCTTTGCAGTGGTGCAACAACTAGTTGCATCAAGTCCGATTCTCAGTGAAGGATTCACACTGTGGATTGATCATTAGGATCAAACATTCAGAGGTTCGCCATGCAACCTCAAATATAAGGTGGCAGCCAACCTCGTTAATCTTTCCTTAACCTGCTGGAATGTCGAAGCTGTAGGGAATATTCTTTCCAGTTTTGGAGTACCCATTCGTGCAAGCAGAGCATGCAAACGCTGGGAAGATCTTGCAAGTTTCGACGTTCATTTTCTCTGTGAGAGCATAGATTCAGTGCCTGAGGTGATAGAGGTTACGGTGGGTTTACATTCTTATGAAGTTCATCGATCTTCATAATAATTACAGTTGTCTTTATGATCCTTCTGAAGATGAAAACATCTCCCACGACAATGATCATGAAGGGACGGATGAAGATGAAGCCGAGTTTTGGTTCGCGAGTTCCAACCAAAGGACAGGCCAAACCATGCAACAGCCACGATCTCCATCCAACCATAGCTTGCCAGAGCAGCCAACATAGCAGCGTACTGCAAGGAGGAACTCCCCATCGCTCATGTCACATCAATCTATGGTTCGAATCAGCTACAACTCGACCGTTTCTCCTCTCCCTCCCCCAACTCAACGGTCTAATCTGGTTCTAGACCTTCAGAACATTTTGTCTGCAGCCCATCTTTTCCTCCTAGCCCCTATCTTACGGCTTTCATCATCAAGTCTCCTATTTAAATATAACCGTTACCCTCCAGATCTTCCGGCTTTGACGCTTCCAAATTCTAACTTGTCTACAGCCTCCAACACATCCATAGATCAGGAGAACGTGGATCTGGTTCCTGCATTCAAACCTTCTCATAGTAAGGCAGATCAGGTCAATCTTATACCGGTTCACTGTGTCTTCTCTACTTTCACTTCTGCTCTCTTCTGCCAAACTCAACTCTCCATATCCCCCTTAGTTGGACCTCATGACTCCTTTACACCTAAGAAACCCAACCAAGTGTCCCCTCCTGCTGCCAAAAGAAGCCCCGGGCTCCGCAACAATAAAGCTAAAGCACTTGGTCTTGAGATAGAAAATCTATTAGATGCTGATATCTTCTTCATCAACTCTATGACCACTGGCGACATTATTAAGTTCAGGACTGCATGTGGTGTCAAATTTGGTGATGGCCACAGCATTGATTATCTTCACAGGATTAAAACATTGGAATAGACACGCCGCTTCAAATCATACGGAAGTTCACTGGGTAAGGCGGCATGATGTACGAAGTTCATCTAAACTATCTTTTGGATATCTGTGTTCAGGAGCTGTATCTTCTTCCATTAGCTATGCATTCACCACTAGCTCTTGGTTTTTTGTACTGGACCATTATCTTAGGGATCAATTATTTGATCCACATCCTCTGTAACTTGCTTACTAGGAGGTTTTTGCTTGTATGCTACCTTATCAATAGTAGTCATCCCCTTTTCATCCATCCAAAATGCAGTTCCTAGAATATCTACACATGATAATACAATGCTGGAATATTCGTAGCTTGGGTTGTGCAACCAAACGTCGAGTAGTAGGAACTCGGTGCAAAAGTCAAATTGCACCATTGTTTGTCTATAGGAAACTAAGCTCTGCACCTTCAATGACAGGTTACTTGAGTCAATATGTGGACGTGAATTCGACCTATGGGATATGAAGGAAGCAGAGGGATCTAGTGGTGGTATCATTATGTGTTGGAAGAGTCACTACAAGAAAAATTTTATTTAACAATGAAAATTTTGCAACGGACAGAATCCATTTCTAATCAGTTATTAATTGGCAACAAATTTACAATGGAATGCTTAATTCCATTGCTAATCTTGAAAAAATAGATTTACAATAGATTTACAATGGATTAGAAATGAAAAATTTGCAGTGGAATAATAATGGACCTGAAAACTATTGCTAAATTTCTTGGGAGATTCTCGCATATTATTGGTAATAGAATTGCGGCAGATTAGCAACTAAATATTGCAACAGATTTACAACGAACTCAATTTTCGCTGCTAATGGTTCGTTAAAAAATTATATATTTTTTTGATAAGCTTATAATGGATTTACAACTAAAGATGTCTCATTGCTAATCTAAAAATAAAAAATTTGTAATGGAATTGAAATGGCATCATCTTTGTTGCTAATATGAAAATAAAAAAATTACAACAAAGTAACAATGGATCTGAACATCGTTGCTAACTTAAGATATATTCTTATTAGCAATCGATTTGCGATGAATATGGTCTATTGCTAAGTGTGATATAAATATTTTATAACCGGATGGCAACGGTACTAGCCTATTGCTAATGAAAATATAAGGGTTATAGTTTTGCAATATAAAGACAATGGATTTGAGTCTGTTGTAAATTCTAAACAAAAAAAAATATATTTTTTTATTTAAATTAATTAATTTTAATATTCAAAATAAAGTATATTTTTATTAAATTATCCTAAATTATAAAATATTTGATAAAAGTATTGTATTTCAGAAAAGATCGTAGATGGAGGGTCATGGCTGGAGGGGGAGGGCGCCAAGGGAGCGACGGTGGATGAATCACTCAAAGATGTACCGAAGAAGTTAAAAAATAAAAAAAATATATACATCGTATGAATTATAAGCTAGTTTAAAATAAAAATTAAGATGTAATTTTATAATTAAATTATAATAAAATTTTAAACCATTGCTAATTAAAAAAAATCCTAATTTTGTTATTCTGTATAAGCCGCATTTTCGCTCCCTCGCTTTCCCTCTCTTTCCCTCTTTCTCCTCTCCCTCTCTCTCTCTCTCCTGACCCGCCATCTATCTCTCCCCCTCGTCACTCTCTCGCTCGCTCTCACTCGATGGTCGGTGGTCGTTGAGTGCCCAGTCCCCCACCCCTAGCGAGGGCCCGACGGAAACCCACCCAGCCTCCCTAACCTCTAGCGGCAGCACCGATGTTGACGAAGATTCTCTATATGGCCATCTTCCAAGCTTCCCTATTCGACCGCTCCAAGCCTCCTACCTGATCGAGACTTAGGAAGCAGAGAAAAAATTGGAGAGCCATCTTCCAAGTTTTTCTATTCGACCACTCCAAGCCTCCCATCCGATCGAAGTAGAGGAAAAACTGAGGAAAGATCTATGAAGAAGCGCAGGTATATGCCTTGCTTTTCATTTCATTCACTTTTTCCGACATCGATGGGGAAGGAGAGCAGCAGAGAGAGATCGAAGGGTTCTTTAGGTTTCGTTGGGGTTTTATGGTGATGTGCATTGGTTCTGGTCAGGTAAGTAGAGCAATAGAGGGAGATCAGAGGAGATTTTAGGTTCTATATGCCTTTCCTCTTTGGTCTCTCAAATTCTATAGATGATAAAAATCCAATAAAAAATGATCTATTCCATCATGTTGAAACGAGCTATTCGTTATCTTTCGATGCCGAGAATCCTAAAGGAAAAAGGATTCTTGTGGATCTGAATGATCCAAACCACTATCCAAGAGAGTTTCTACCTTTGATTGATCTGAATCATAATCCTGATGTTGATTTGAATAATATGGCACCTTACGGTGATACATATCTTGTCACAAGGGATTTAATGTCTCCACTGAGTCCTAACAGTAATAGGAAGAGAGGCCTGCATCCTCTTGATGGGAGAAATGGTAACAATGATCAAGTGGGCAACCTTTTGAGCCTCTCAGCCCATTCTGGACTAGCAGAAGCCATAGCTTGTTAGATATATGTGCCCTAGAAGCCATAATTGGCTGACACTTGTAATACACTTCTAGGAGCAAAATTGTAATTTTGACTATTATCAATAAAATGGGTTATTTTCTATCACATATGTGTATTTAGTGTCTGTGATACATCCTTTGAGTTAATGGTAATGATAATTCATATTTTTAAGAGTTGAAAATTTAAGACATGAATAATCATTATTAACTCATAAAATGCTTCCGACCATAGGATCATCACGAGGATGGTGATTGATCCGGAAGGTTGGTGTACAATTGCTTCTCTTTAGTAGATGAGTCTTGAGTCTACGGTGTGGAGACACCGGAGTGAGAGTATAGGTACTCATTAGAGAATGAGGGCACTGAGCGTGACCACCTCGAGTAGTCATTAGGAAGTCTACCTTCTCGTCAATGACTGACTCGATGCTGCAGTGGTGTGTCTGGTTCTTTGACCTGAGATGCATCGGCATAGTTCACCTTGAGGGTGTTATAGTTTGACTACACCATAACTCGATCTCCTAGCCATACGAAATCCTGAGGTGTATGTTGGCTATAGCATGTTCATTGTAGGAACTGGATTGCATCAAGATGGAATCTATCTACCTCGGTGGTAGAGGAGCAGCCCTATGATGATCATGAGAATCAAGTCCAGAAGCCCATGGCCATGGCAGAGTGAAATAATAGAAAGAGTTTCTATTTAGGTTTTCACATCGGACTTGAATCGAATGATTACATCATATGATAGAGACTAGGGTTTGACGAGTTCACCTTAACCCTAATCTGATCGGGGCTCAAGATAGAAGAACTTAATCACACAGGTAGCTGCACCAAGAAGGTTTGCATTCAGCTCTGATGGGTTGCCACCATATACTGCTAGGTGTCACTACTGGATTTTGGGAGCAATTAGAATGATTTAGATGATCGATCATTCTAGCTGTTCGAATCAAAAGAGTTCTGATCCATCGAAAGGAGTTTCGATGATGTCGATGATAGAGATCATGACATATCCCATTACCATACAGAACTGAACCTAACTGGGTCACACAAACAAAAGTTTGAATCTGGTGATCATCAATTAAACTGATCCAGTTCAATTGATCTGAATGAGATTCAATTAGGTTCAAGAAAATCGTGCTAGCACTCGATTGAACCTAACGTTCTTCTTTTACTATCATAAATAGTTGTCCTGATTGAGCCAAAGGAGTTTGTGCTCGATCAGAGGCCTTCACTTGGTCTGACTGGAGCCTGTCCAAGTCAGAAAAGGGTTGTCTTATTTTGTAAGATAATACCTGCCATTTTTGGTCACCTGCCATTTCTCATCCATTGACTTTGGTCAAAAGTTGACCTTTGATTGGTCAAATGTTGACCATTGATGCTTTGACTTCTGTCCATGTGTCACGCACCTTTGGAGAGTTGGTGAGGGCTTGTCCCCCTATCAGAACCTAGCAAGGAGGAGGATGTACGCCACCCTTGGTGTGTGCCCAAGCAGGAGGCGCCCAAGAGTCCCTATTGGATAGGAACTCCATCTCCCTTTTAGATTTCGATTAGACTTCTCCTAAGAACCAAGTTTGACTGGTCTTAGGTGCCATCTAAGGAGGAATCCAAGGGACTCTATTCTAACCAATCAGATTTAGATCTGATTTTATAAAGGATTATGATTGGTTGGGAAGAAGAAGAGTTGGATCACGCATAGTCTATAAATAAGACCCTACACCTAACTCAAGAAGAATCTGAAATTTGAGAATTCTCCATGCTCCAAGGTTGGTTCTTTCCTCCTCCTCCATGCCAAGCCCATCTTCTCCCTCTCCTTTCCACACCCAAAGTGGTTTGAGATCCAAGTTGGTGTAG
The DNA here is from genome assembly GCA_006176705.1 of Cocos nucifera. NCBI lineage: Eukaryota > Viridiplantae > Streptophyta > Magnoliopsida > Arecales > Arecaceae > Cocos > Cocos nucifera. The sequence goes on along the minus strand of QRFJ01002227.1, from coordinate 45,552 downwards.
TCCAAATTAGAGAAAGGCGATAGAAAGCTAGAAGGCTACGCTGTTGCAAAGGACAACTGCTGATCCTCAAAAGATGTTTTGAAGATTCTCCAAATCAGATTTAGATCTGATTTTTGGAGATGTGATAGAAAAGAAGAGGATCTTCAAATCCAATCTGAGTGGATATCGATAGAGGCCAGGTACTTACGTGGCTAGATCTAGAACCTTCTGCTGCATATAGGATCATCAACGGATAATAGGATTACCCTACATCAAGGTAAATTAAATATAATTTAATTTATCTATATTTTATTTTTATTATTAGAATAATAAAAATTAGATTTGAAATATCTCAGATCTAATCTGGATTAAAGAAAAAAAAATTGAAATATATCTCTTGATCCGATTAGATCTGTGTTAGATATATGTGCCCTAGAAGCCAGAATTGGCTGACACTTGTAATACACTTCTAGGGAAAAAATTATAATTATGACTATAATAAATAAAATGGGTTATTTACTATCACATATCTATATTTAGTGTTTGTGATACATCCTTTGAGTTAACGGTAATAATAATTCATATTTTCAAGAGTTGAAAATTTAAGACATGAATAATCATTGTTAACTCATAAATTGCTCCCGACCATAGGATCATCACGAGGATGGTGATTGATCCGGAAGGTTGGTGTACAATCACTTCTCTTTAGTAGATGAGTCTTGAGTCTATGGTGTGGAGACACCGGAGCGAGAGTACAGGTACTCGTTAGAGAACGAGGGCACTGAGCGTGACCACCTCGAGTAGTCATTAGGAAGTCTACCTTCTCGTCAATGACTGACTCGATGCTGCAGTAGTGTGTCTGGTTCTTTGACCTGAGGTGCATCGGCAGTTCACCTTGAGGGTGTTATAGTTTGACTACACCATTACTCGATCTCCTAGCCATATGGAATCCCTGAGGTGTATGTTGGCTATAGCATGTTCATTGTAGGAACTGGATAGCATCAAGATGGAATCTATCTACCTCGGTGGTAGAGGAGCAGCCCTATGATGATCATGAGAATCAAGTCCAGAAGTCCATGGCCATGGCAGAGTGAAATAATAGAAAGAGTTTCTATTTAGATTTTCACATTGGACTTGAATCGAATGATTACATCATATGATAGAGACTAGGGTTTGACGAGTTCACCTTAACCCTAATCTGATCGGGGCTCAAGATAGAAGAACTTAATCACACAGGTAGCTGCACCAAGAGGTTCGCATTCAGCTCTGATGGGTTGCCACCATATACTGCTAGGTGTCACTGGTGGATTTTGGGAGCAATTAGAATGATTTAGATGATCGATCATTCTAGCTGTTCGAATCAGAAGAGTTCTGATCCATCGAAAGGAGTTTCGATGATGTCGATGATAGAGATCATGACATATCCCATTACCATACAGAACTGAACCTAACTGGATCACACAAATAAGGGTTTGAATCTGGTGATCATCAATTGAACTGATCTAGTTCAATTGATCTGAATGAGATTCAATTAGGTTCAAGAAAATCGTGCTAGCACTCGATTGAACCTAACGTTCTTCTTTTACTATCATAAATAAGTTGTCCTGACTGAGCCAAAGGAGTTTGTGCTCAATCAGAGGCCTTCATATGGTCTGACTGGAGGTTGTCCAAGTCAGAAAAGGTTGTCTTATTTTGTAAGACATTACCTGCCATTTTTGGTCACCTGCCATTTCTCGTTCTTTGACTTTGGTCAAAAGTCTACCTTTGACTGGTCAAATGTTGACCATTGACACTTTGACTTCTTGATCCATGTGTCACGCACCTATTGGAGAGCTGGTGGGGGCCTGTCCTCCTACCAGAACCTGGCAAGGAGGAGGGCGCACGCCACCCTTGGCGTGTGCCCAAGTTGGAGGCGCCCAGGAGTCCCTGTTGGATAGGGACTCCATCTCCTTTTTGGATTTCCAATTAGAGTTCTCCTAAGAACCAACTTTGACTGGTCTTAGGCACCCTCTAAGGAGGAATCCAGGGGACTCTATTCCCACCAATCAGATTTAGATCTGATTTCACAAAGAGTTGTGATTGGTTGGGAAGAAGAGAAGTTGGATCACAGACAGTCTATAAATAAGACCCTACGCCCAACTCAAAGGATGATTGAATCACAATTCCCCATGCCCCAAGGCTGCCTCTTCCCTCTTCCTCCATGCCAAACCCACCTTCTCCCTCTCCTCTCCACATCCAAAAGGGTTTTGGACCTTGGTTGGTGCAATCTAGATAAGAGAAAGGCGAGTGAAAGCTAGAAGGCTGCGCTGCTGTAAAGTACGACTGCTGATCTTCAAAAGAAGTTTTGAAGATCCTCCAGATCAGATCCAGATCTAATTTTTGGAGGCATGATAGAGAAAAAGAGGATCTCCAGATCCAGTCTAAGTGGATATCGGTAGAGGCCAGGCACTTGCGTGGCTTGATCCAGAACCTTCTGCTGCTTACAGGATCATCAACGGATAATAGGATTACCCACTTCAAGATAAATTAAATATGATTTAATTTATCTAATTTTATTTTCATTTCTAAAATAATAATAATCAGATCTAAAATATCTTTTATCTGATCTAGATAAAAGATATTTTATCTAGATCAGATCTAAAATTTCAGTTTCATCAAAGGTAAACTGAAATAAGAACCATTTCATGAGAATACATAACAATTTGAAGATATAGATATCACCTTCCCAAGGGAAACATCCACATTGGAAATAGCACAAAGAATGTCCAAAGTATTTATCATATACGTAAACTATGCCATGATTATTTTGACTCTTTTATATATCAAAACTCACATTACCCTTAACATAAGGCATGAGCTTCCACATCTTCTCTATGACATGTCAACCATATTTCTTCAAATTATCCTTCCCTTCTCAGGTCCTTTATAACATACAAAATCCCCTAATTTACCACAGACCCCAGGCATTCATGCAGATTAAGCGGAACCATCAAATTGGCACCACTAGGTTAGTCTTAAGCTCCCATATTTTGTATAATTACACATATCCATTAATATTTTCATTCTTCTCACCTTAAAAAAAAAAAATGCATGAACACTATTCTTTTGCTCCAAAAAGACCCATACATGATTTTGGTCCCCTAGCTATTTAAATTTTCCATATCCCATGTACATAGTGCATAGGTAATTACATGACAAATTAATATCATATGTCCATTTACCTATTTCAAACTCTATAAGTAGCATCCCAATCCATCCTATTCTTCTATCAATGATTTTATATAACTCACATGCTTGTGAACAAGTCTCTTTCAAGTGATTTTCTGAACGAACCTGGTCCAGAAAATCAGGATTTCCCTTCAACTAGTATCAGAGCCAAGGTTCTAAAAGTATTTAGATCTATTTTTAAATTTATTTTAATTAGAAAATAAGTGATTTTAGATGTCACATGAGATGTGATCAGATCTAAAATCAGAAAAAATTAAAATTAAATGATTTGGATCTAAGATTAGAAAATATGCATGACTAGTTCTAAAATAGAATAGTTCTATAGAATAGTCTTGCATGTTTTTAATTTAATTTGATTAAATCATATTTTAGATCTATTTATTTACTATTTTTTGATATTATAATGGTTATAATAACATCTAAAAAATAGTAAATAAAAATTATTTAATTTTAAATATCATATGAGATATGATTGATGCATGTCTAGACTAGTTGTAGAATAGTTCTACATAATTATCTAGATTAGAATTTATTTTGATTAGATCAATTTAAATCTAATTTTTTAGATTATTATGAGATAATTTAGATCTAAAAATATGCATGATTCGATACATGAGATGTATGCAAAATATGCCATGATTAGATCTAATTTGTATATGAGATATATGATATAGATCTAAAACTGTTTTGTAGTATTGCATGTTCCTGATTAAGGCGTTCCTCTTGGCCGTCCGGTCATAAGAACGAAGAAGGGTTTAAAGGCCCTCTCTTTCCATTCGATGGGGTGTTCTTATGATGTGTAGGGGTGCTGCGTGTTCGTCCTTAATCAGAAATCCAAAACTTACTTTCTGCAAAATCCCTAGATCCTGAAACCTTAGGATTTATTGTGCATATTTTATTTATGAACCCTACTTAATTAAAAATTAAGATTATGGAAATATTAATTAGATCTAAAATTAAGAATTTTAGATCTAAGACATATTCATAATACTGGGTTCGGGCTTGGGTAGCTCAATTAGGTCTAAGCGGTTGATCAAATCGAATCAAGAGTTGGTTAGATGGGATCAACAATGCTTAAATTGACCAGCCTAATAGGATTAAGTCTGGGTCAAGATCGAGTCACGATCAAGCAAGACCTAATTAGGCTCAGAGGTTAGAGTCTGGATTGTAGGCTAACCCAATTGGTTCTGGCTCAATAATTTGGTGTCTAAGGTAAGTTTGGCACATACGACCGACTGGTTTTTAATTGGAAGCTACTCGACCTGAATGCATTCTTGTACGAGTTAATGGCATATTCCTTCCACCGGTCTCACTTACCTGGCCATATCTGTTGACACAGTTCTGATCTGAGGTGGTCAATAATCCGAGCTAACCCATGCCACTAGGTTAGTCATAATTGTTATGACTATGATAAGTCTAGTTTAATGAGACCTGAATCAATTCTCCCTAAGAAAAGATTAAGTCTGAGGTCTTCCACCATTGTAGATGTGCGGGCCCTTCCGGGGTTGATTGTTCTCGGCTGGATACAGTGGCTCAGTTGCACCGAGAAGATGCAACCATGTCTATTAGGCATTGGATGCTATGGGCTGGAGGATGAGTTGGGCTCAATATTCTGGATACGGTGAGAGACTCAATTAGGAATCCAGTCTATGCAAATGGTGGGTCTGACTTAACTAAGGAGTGGATCAATATTTTGGATACGGTGAGATTCATGAATTAGAGATCAAGTTTGGGTGCACCATGATTAGAGAATCATTGAACAAGAGTTGTTCACTCATTGGCTAACCCATCACCAATAACTGTTAGGTGAGGTGATGAGTCAGTTGGTGAGACCGCACCACCCACTAGAAATCATTAATCATGGAGATTTTTGCATCTCTACAGAGGGAGTGTAGGGATCCAAGAAAATAGTGGGAGCTAATTTATTTAAAAATAAAATCTCTAAATAAATTGGTCAAGTCATAATTACAGTATCTAACTAGAATCTTTGACTCTCTACAGGAAAAATGTCTGCGTCCAACCCATTAGCACGTATCCTGGACACACATAGACTGACCGGACCCAATTATAAAGATTGGCTCAGGAACTACAAAATTATTTTGGGTTTCGAGAAGTTAACCCATGTATTGGATCAGGACCCTCCCACCTTACCAGCCCGTCCATCCACTGAACAGAGAGCGTCTCTGAAAAAATGGATAGACGAAGATAATAAGGCCAGATATTACATGTTGGGCTCGATGTCTGATGAGCTCCAGTGCCAACATGAAGATATCAGGACTGCTCGCCAAATGTTGGCTCACCTGCAAGGAGATGTTTGGTGAACAGAGTCGCGCAGCCAAGTATCAAGTCACGAAATGACTTTTTAAGGCTAAGATGCATGATGGGCAGTCAGTCCAAGATCACTGTCTGACAATGATCAAGGACATGGAAGAGCTTGAGAAGCTCGGTGTGAAGTTAGACTTGGATCTGCAGAATGATATTATTCTGCAATCCTTGACTGATGCATATGGGCAATTCATCATGAATTACCACATGCATAAACTTCAAAATTCCTTGGCCGAATTAATGAATATGCTGGTTACCGCTGAGCTTTCTATGAAAGGTTCTAAAGGCTCAGTTCTTGCTATGGAATGGACTTCTTCCAAAAGAAAGTCTTATGGAAAGAAAAAAAAGTCTGTGAAAAAGCAGAAGGTGGAAGGAGCAAAGAAGAAGAAGGCAGAGCCGAAGAAAAAGATCGATGTCAAAGGAAAGTGTTTCCATTGCAACAGCGACGGCCATTGGAAGCGGAACTGCCCTACTTACCTGGCCACCCTGAAGAACAAGAAGGAAGGTCCTTCTGGAGGTATGCTCGTTATTGAGTCTAACCTTACGGTTTCTTCTGCATCCAGTTGGGTGCTTGACTCTGGTTCTAGTGCTCATCTGTGCACTTCCATGCAGGGTCTTGAGGATAGCAGGAGGCTGAGGGATGGAGACATGATCCTACGCATCGGTAATGGAGCAAGAGTTGCTGCAGTAGCCATGGAAACATACCCTCTTCGATTACCATCTGGTTTAGACTTAGTTTTGAAAGACTGTTATTATGTGCCTGCAGCTAGCAGGAATTTGATTTCTGTTTCATGCTTAGCACTAGAAGGCTATGTGATTACCTTCTTTAAGGACCATTGTAACATTCTTTATGAAAGAAATAAAATTGCAAATGGTTTTCCTTATTAATGGTCTTTATCAGCTACATATTGATGTACCTGTTCTAACTATCGAGCAAAATGTGAATGCCAAACGACCTAGGGATAGTCCAAATGATAGATATCTATGGCACCTGAGATTAGGTCATATAGCAGAAGATAGGATCAACAAATTGGAGAAAAATGGGCTATTGAGTCCATTGACTTCCGAGTCATATCCAACTTGTGAATCTTGTCTTCAAGGCAAAATGACTAAACTCCCTTTTGTTGGACATGGGGAAAGGGCCACAGATCTCCTTGCCCTAGTACATACTGATGTGTGCGGCCCATTTGATGTGCCGGCTAGAGGCAATTTTGTCTACTTCATTATCTTTACCGATGATCTGTCTAGGTATGGGTATGTGTATCTTATGAGACACAAGTCTGAAGCTTTTGAAAAGTTCAAAGAATTCAGACATGAAGTAGAAAAACAAACTGGAAAAACCCATTAAGGTTCTTCGATCAGATCGAGGAGGTGAATACCTTAGCCGGAATTCCTAGACTATCTCAAGAAAAATGGCATAGTCTCTCAATGGACTCCACCAGGAACACCTCAACTCAATGGGATTTCAGAATGGAGAAATCGGACTCTATTGGATATGGTCCGATCCATGATGAGCTTCACAGACCTTCCTGATTTTCTTTGGGGACATTCATTGTTAACTTCAATTTATCTACTGAATAGGGTTCCTCTAAAATCCGTTCCTACCACACCGTATGAGATATGGCATGGTAAGAAACCAAGTCTGAGTCATCTCAGAATTTGGGGTTGTCCGGCTCATGTCAAAAGACAACAAGCGGACAAGTTAGAGTTTAGGTCCTTCAGAGCTCGATTCATAGGATATCCTAAAGAGTCATTAGGATACTATTTCTACATTCCAGAAGACCACAATGTGATTGTGAGTCGACATGCCATCTTTCTTGAAAAATAGTTTATTCAAGATAGCGGCATTGGAAAGCAGATTAAGCTTGATGAGAAAGTCTCACAAGTACAACGAGCTAAGGACCAATTGGAACCAAATCAGGTTGAGCCAATAAGAACACTACCTCCTCCACCTCGTAGATCGGAAAGAGTTTTTCCGTCCCCTGAAAGATACTTAGGTATTATTTCAGAGGAAAGTAGAGGAAAATGTTCCTCGTAGGTAATGGTGCTCATGGTGATGATCCCAAAACCTACAACGAGGCGATATCAGATATCGACTCCGAGAAATGGCTAGAGGCAATGCAGTCAGAAATTGACTCGATGCACTCAAACCAAGTCTGGACCTTGGTAGATCCACCAGAAGGTATAGTACCTATTGGGTGTAAATGGATCTTCAAGAGAAAGATTGGTGCAGATGGGAATGTGGAGACATTCAAGGCTAGACTAGTGGCAAAAGGTTATAGTCAACGCGAAGGCATTGACTATCAGGATACCTTTTTTTCCAGTGGCTATGCTAAAATCCATCCGCACATTGCTTGCCGTTGCAGCCTATTTCGATTATGAAATATGGCAAATGGACGTGAAAATGGCATTCTTAAATGGATATCTTGAGGAAGATATCTATATGGAACAGCCGCTAGGTTTCACATCCAGTGATACTGATCACAAGGTTTGCAAGCTGCAAAGGTCCATATATGGACTTAAGCAAGCATCTCGGAGCTGGAACACTCATTTCAATGATGTGATCAAAATGTTTGGTTTCATCAAAAATGAAGAGGAACCATGTGTCTTCAAAAAGGTCAGTGGGAGCGCTGTTGTCTTCCTCGTATTGTACGTGGATGACATCCTCCTTATTGGGAATGATATTCCCATGATTGACAACAGTCAAATTATGGTTGTCCAAGGAATTCTCCATGAAAGACCTAGGTGAAGCATCCTTTATTCTAGGAATTAAGGTCTATAGGGATAGACCGAATAGGATGCTAGGACTTTCACAGAAGATGTACATAGAGGAAAGTACTAAAGAGGTTTAGTATGGAAAACTCTAAGAGGGGATTAATACCCTTCAGACATGGTATTCATCTTTCCAAGAAGATGTGCCCTAGCACACCTGAGGAAATAGAACGCATGAGCAAGATCCCTTATGCTTCTGCAATAGGGAGCCTCATGTATGCCATGCTATGTACACGACCTGATATAGCCCATGCTGTGAGTGTCACAAGCAGATATCAGTCAAATCCAGGTGAAGAACACTGGACTTCTGTGAAATGTATCCTTAAGTACTTGAGAAGAACTAAGGATATGATGTTGGTCTTTGGTAATGGAGAACTCCAAGTCCAGGGATACACAGACTCGGATTTCATGTCCGATATAGATGATCGAAAGTCGACATCTGGAAGTCTGTTTGTGTGCAATGGTGGTGCTGTCAGCTGAAGAGTTCCAAGCAAACTGGTGATAGCAGATTCCACCATGGAAGCAGAATATATCGCTGCATCAGAGGCTGCGAAGGAAGCATTCTGGTACAAGAAGTTTGCTGCAGAAATTGGAGTAATGCCATCAGATGCCATTCCTCTATACTGCGACAACAATGGCGCCATAGCCCTTGCTAAGGAGCCGAGGTCTCACCAGAAATCCAAGCACATTGAGCGGCGATACCACCTCATCCGCGATTACCTCGAGAAGGGTTACGTCGAGGTCAAGAGAGTCAACTCCACAGATAATGTGGCAGACCCACTTACAAAGCCGTTGGGCCAGCAGAAGATCGAAGCCCACCTTGAGAAGATGGGACTTAGACTTGTAGCCAATTGGCTTTAGGATAAGTGGGAGATTGTTAGATATATGTGCCCTAGAAGCCAGAATTGGCTGACACTTGTAATACACTTCTAGGGGCAAAATTATAATTTTGACTATAATCAATAAAATGGGTTATTTTCTATCACATATGTGTATTTAGTGTCTGTGATACATCCTTTGAGTTAATGGTAATGATAATTCATATTTTCAAGAGTTGAAAATTTAAGACATGAATAATCATTATTAACTCATAAAATGCTCCCGACCATAGGATCATCACGAGGATGGTGATTGATCCGAAAGGTTGGTGTACAATCGCTTCTCTTTAGTAGATGAGTCTTGAGTCTATGGTGTGGAGACACCGGAGCGAGAGTACAGGTACTCGTTAGAGAACGAGGGCACTGAGCGTGACCACCTCGAGTAGTCATTAGGAAGTCTACCTTCTCGTCAATGACTGACTCGATGCTGCAGTAGTGTGTCTGGTTCTTTGACCTGAGGTGCATCGGCAGTTCACCTTGAGGGTGTTATAGTTTGACTACACCATTACTCGATCTCCTAGCCATATGGAACCTTGAGGTGTATGTTGGCTATAGCATGTTCATTGTAGGAACTGGATAGCATCAAGATGGAATCTATCTACCTCGGTGGTAGAGGAGCAGCCCTATGATGATCATGAGAATCAAGTCCAGAAGCCCATGGCCATGGCAGAGTGAAATAATAGAAAGAGTTTCTATTTAGATTTTCACATTGGACTTGAATCGAATGATTACATCATATGACAGAGACTAGGGTTTGACGAGTTCACCTTAACCCTAATCTGATCGGGGCTCAAGATAGAAGAACTTAATCACACAGGTAGCTGCACCAAGAGGTTCGCATTCAGCTCTGATGGGTTGCCACCATATACTGCTAGGTGTCACTGGTGGATTTTGGGAGCAATTAGAATGATTTAGATGATCGATCATTCTAGCTGTTCGAATCAGAAGAGTTCTGATCCATCGAAAGGAGTTTCGATGATGTCGATGATAGAGATCATGACATATCCCATTACCATACAGAACTGAACCTAACTGGGTCACACAAATAAGGGTTTGAATCTGGTGATCATCAATTGAACTGATCTAGTTCAATTGATCTGAATGAGATTCAATTAGGTTCAAGGAAATCGTGCTAGCACTCGATTGAACCTAACGTTCTTCTTTTACTATCATAAATAAGTTGTCCTGACTGAGCCAAAGAAGTTTGTGCTCAATCAGAGGCCTTCATATGGTCTGACT